>CM059292.1:9932500-9982500 GCA_030340665.1 Neosalanx taihuensis
TTCTCTCAGCTCGAATACTCTTTCCTTAGAGAACAGGCTGAACATCAGAACTGATGTTAGTTTTTATAGTTCATAGTTTTTTACCTGCTGCAAGACAAGTTTCCTCCTTGGGGTACAATAAACTTTAACTGAACTGATGCTGCTATGAGTTCAGTTCAGAATCAGAATCTATTTTATTTGCTATGCATGATATACAAACACAGAATTTATATGTAACATATATCTAACATAATAATAAGGGTAAGATAAGAACATATACAATGTAAAATACAAATAAGATAGACGTTAAAGTGGGCACTAGCTGTACAGATGGGGGGAATATAACTATAGTAAGAGAGTGTAGCGAAGAATGGGTATATATAGTAAAGGGGGAGGGGGGGTCTATACACAGTAGTGCAAACAACTAAAGCAACAACTAAAGTAAAGTTACTTAAGTTAAATGATGTAAGGTAGACTCTGTTAGCCAGCCAGAGGATCAGAACTAACATCACACCATATAGGGAATGGAAGCTGTTCTCTGTCCTCTCCTTCAAAGGGTTCCGGCTGGGGAACCAACGGTTCTACTGCTCCATTCTGCAAGTGCTGCAGGTTGGGCTTCTGAGTGTCTATGACCCACCTGCTCATTGCATTAACCCAGCGGATCGGACTTGGGGTGAAGGGCACTTACGTAACCGGATGGATGCTGGCTCTCCACCTCACCTTCGCAATATGGGTTTTGCGCACCATCTGGCACAAACCCACAAACAGAGAGAAGGGGAGTGACAGAATGGGAGGGAAAGAGAGAGACGTAGAGATAGAGGGAGAGAGTTGATTACGTTGGACGTCTACATCTCACCGATGCCATCTCTTTCCAGGCCAACATCTGGATCACGTTCTAACATATGGCAATCCCACTCAGCATCAGCAAATAAGAAGACTTTATTGAAACGGTGGAACATTGCGGAAACGTGAAAGACAAAGGGTTGTGATTCGGGGGTTAAATCTTGGGTTGTGTCAGCGGCATAGAAAAAAGCCTTACAAGTTGAGATTCTCAAACGTACAAGTTCCAAAATACAGTGAGATTTCTCTGGTTGCCAAGACAACACAGCCAGACGATCTACCCTACTTTTCTGATTGATTCTGTTACGGTAACGTAATGCCTTTGAAACACGGCTAACTTTTTTCTACAACAGAAGAGTTATATCACGATCCACCACGTTTAAGGTCAATTTTAATACATATGTTATTAAAGCTATAAAGACTGAACCATACCAAGTAGAATAATTGCCCTAGGTGTTGGTATTCCATGTAAAAGAAAGGCCAATGTGATGATCTAATGAGACTATAAACTATAGCCAGAACAGAGAGTTAAAAGCCAACCTGTTATAAAAGCCCAAAAAAGTAGGTTGCCTTTCCCTGCAGTTACACAACTATGCAAATTTTCCAAGTAGCAAAAATACAGTTTTTCAACTAATCAGATTAGCAAAACGATCTGGCCACCCCGTTATTCAGGGGAATTGCTGTCACATGGCCACACTGGTGGCTCATCTATGATGCCACTGAACACAATGTGGACGTACTTTTTTGGTCAGGTCTCTGCAGGATTGTGATATTTATAACATTATGGCAACACATTTGAAAAGCGTACCATCTGCAACTCGATTCTCCAGCCAAACAAACTACTAAACGTCTTTCCACTTTCTGTCACTGTCTGCACTTGACAACTATCAACGTCCAAAGCGTTTGGGAGTACCCAGTCAACTACTCCAAACCACTTTATTTTAGTACTGAACAGCACTTAGGGTTCACGGCGAACACAGCTACATGTTTTAAATATTGTAGCCTGTGATGAGAAAATTAAATGACTTGGCAGAAGATCTGCATTGACAGCCTGTGATTTGAAACCACTGTTTACTCCCCAAATGAGCTATGGTCAACAAGAACACCAGAAAAAAAAGTAACATCGAACATGGAATCCAAATAAAACGCGAAATTTGTCCATCTATCCAGACATTGGGTGCGCGCGGCTTTTCAATACAATGTGTGACAATGTACTGGAATTATTTGTAACATACTGCAGAATACTTGGACAAACCAAATGCATTGTCTCTGTCCTTCAACAGGCCAGACTTTGTCTGTACACTCATGGCAAAACCCTGTGATAAAACGCAATATGTAGGCTAGCCCTGTATATAAAACGATTGAATCCTTGGAATTAATTGGCTGACCCTCAAGAAAAATAAGTTAATCCTTAGGCTCTCCCATGATGCTCTGCCACTTCAGCCTATAGGACTGACTTGAGCCGCTGTTTGTACTGTAGCATCAGTGTGTGTGTGTTCTGTGTGAGGCAGATAAAAAAATACTCCAGATTTATACAAGAGGAGACAGAAATGGAGCAAGTGGGAAAGGACATATTTTCTGAAGTGTGGCTTAGAGGGATTCTGTGGCTCATTTATCTCAGTAATGTCTTCTCTATCATTGTGCTGTGTGCATATGTGTGCGCTGTGTGTGTTTGTAGCAGAGCTGGGAGTACAGTCTGTGTGTTTGCAGCACTTTTGTGGGTAAATGTGCGCGTAGTCGTGCCGTGGGTATATATCCTTGCGTGTGCAACTGCGCGTGTGCGTTTCTGTGTGTGTGTGCCGTGTCGACCCCGTCGTACCTTCAGCACCGAGGGCCGTGCCACCAGCTGGAACACACACACACACGCACACCGTCTGGGAGCTTTATCGCTTCCAGACTTCCTGCGCCACAGCTTAGAGTTGCTGAAAAACGTGTCCCTTAATGGGCTATCTGGCAACAAGAGAGCAGGCTCCTCAAAGGGGGAGAGGGCTTCAACAGAGGAGTCCAGCAGAGGTAAAGTGATCTGCGTCCTGTCATCTGAAGTAATCAACCCGACCTGGAGACGCAGCGCCTCCCGGGCCGGAGTCCAACGATGACGGAGTGATGGCGGCCCCCGCTGGCTTTTTGTCTTTCATGGGTTCCTTCCTTATGTCAGCCTCTTTTCTCTGCGCTCGGATGTTAAACTTGCTCCTCTGTCTCCTCTGATCAGCCTCACGACTGTGAGCGTGTGGGTTTATGTGTGTGCGTGGAAGTGTTGTTCTGGATATATATAAATATATGTGTGTGTGTGTGTTAGCTGTGTTATGGATATGTGTGTGTGTCTGTTCAGTTTTGTAGTGGCTTACTTGATACCAGATACACTCAGTGGAGACATCCGACTATGAAATGCAGCTCGACTACCGAGAACCATTCATTCTGTTATTCTCCCTTTTTTACTGCCGCTCTCCCCTCTCCCTCTCCCCTCTCTCTCTCTCCCCTCTCTCTCTCCCTCTCTCCCTTTCTCGCTCACTCTCGCTCTCTCTCTCTCGCTTTCTCTCTCTCTCTCTCCCCCTTTCTCGCTCACTCTCCCTCTGGCTTTCTCTCTCTCTGTCTCCCTCAATCTCTCCCTCTCACTCCCTCTCTCTCCCTCTTTCTCTCTCCCTCTCTCTCTCGCTTTCTCTCTCTCCCTCTGTCTCTCTCTCTCTCCCTCTCTCTCTCTCCCTCTCTCTCCCTCTCTCTCTCTCTCTCTCCCTCTCCCTCTCTCTCCCTCTCTCTCTCTCTCTCTCTCTCTCTCGTGTTGTGTTAACATTATTCAAAAGGACCCACGCATGTTCTGCTAATGCGACAATCCCTCCATCGGGAAAAAATAATTGGCTCCCAATTCGTCCTCTCACTTTTGACCAAGAGCAATGAGATGAAGGGACTTGTTTTTTCCATGTTTAGCACGATAACTGTACCTTGAAGAAGAACAAATAAAAAAAAAACGAATCCTACATTTGGTCCACTGAGTCGTCAAATAAGCTAGCGGCACAAAGGAACATCTCAGTGGTAGCTGAGATGCTGAGAACATTTTCCTCCAAGCAGCATCTGCCACATGACCTTGAAATGCTTCAAAACGCTTTGGACATAGTATGGCTTTTGAGGTCTAAACCTGGATGGATACGATAGTTCACAGGATGGAGAAAAGTGTTACAGCCTGTCAACATGGAGGCTGCTTCCAAGGTGAACAAGTCACGGGAACGTCCAGGGAACAGGGAGATGGGACGCAGGTGCATGCCTGGATGGCGCAAACGTGTGGATGGACCTTGAAGGGGAGAATTCGACTGCTCCTCAGGGACAAAGACAGTCCACAGACCCCCTCCTCACCAAGGAGTCAAGGAGGTCAAAGTCGAGGCGTCGTCCTTCGCCAAGTGTTTTTGTCATCGCCCGCAGAGCAGCGGTGCACGGTGTCAGACGAGAAAGAAAATCTCCACAAGCAACATCCCATTCAGTGCACATTCAGCCATGCTTCACACTTAATTGAATCTCGGCATTTAAATCCAACACCTTACTCAAACTGCCGCCGGGTTTTTCCACTTCTTTTTTTTTTGGCCTCAAAAACATTTATGGAGTAGTATTTCAACAAATAATTTGCCTGACCATGTATCGCATTATTCAGTGAATTGGATTTTATCGTATTTCTAATCATAACAAAGATGGAAAATTGATCAATAATGATATGTCAACAATATACCGGAGTAACATTGCTCTTCATTAATAAATGATTGTCAAAAAGATTAAACATTTTCCCTGCCTAGTCTCTTGTTCATAAATGATCTCCCCCTTCTTGAATGCTGGTGTTTTCAGTGGTGCATTTGCGTCTAACTGGGACCGGAGCCAAGAGTTTAATCCCATGGATAGACTCACTTGAAAACAAACACACACTAATTAAAACAACAGAGTGATAATGAATGTGTGCTCGCTCACAGTCCCGATTCTAATATGTGCAATGGATCACACTTCATTTCAACCACAAATAAATATCAGTCTTCAGAGTCCAATCTGGCTAAATGTGTCTACTTCAATAACCCAGAGGATTACGCTGCAACGCATACGCATATTGAGAATGTTAAACAGTTAAGCCAGTTCGATGTGTTCAATTTTTTCATATTTTGAAGTGACCCTCTATGGTCAGTTGTCATATTTACCAAGGTGACTTGGGGTTTGAAAAATCATACATACTGTATAGTCAAGGGCAGCATATAACTGGTAACCTTAGGAACGCAATATTTTGCTGAGTACAGACAATTCAGAACATCGCTCATAGCTATCCACTATACTTCACCAACCCCCCTTTATGGCTAACTGCTCACTTGGTAGACAATAACAACTAGCACACGATGAGAACTGAGAAACACATATTTGGCTGTCTACTGACTGTAACCAAACCAATCCAAAATAAGTTCCAAAATGAATCAAGTTCTCCCTAAACCTAGCCTCTCTTCCCAGAAACACAACCGGCAAGGTTTTCTGGTCGCTAAATGTTTTAATCAGGTCAGGGAACATCGATCTCAGTCACGTCTCGGCGCCCTCACTCCCAAAGACAAGTTCTTGAAGCTGGCTCATTCTCCATTGCTGACCCAGCTTCCTCCCTGTCCACTCAAGAATGTCAGCTGCCGTTTTCATTTTCTCAAGCCCCCCCCCCCCCCCAATCAACCATAGAGATGAGGCCGTTAAGCCGTACACGCAACTCGGCATCGAGGCTTCGTCTGTGGAACACAACGGCGACGTTCGAATTGAGACATCGCGTTCCAAAAGCGGCGCTTTGTTTCTGCACTAATTGGCTGTCCTGATTTTTGCTCTGTCAAATCACACTCCTCGGTTGCTTTGAGGCTCTGACCCCCCCCCCCCCCCCCCCCCCTCGCTATCTCTCAGTTCTTCTCTATCTCCATTCCGTTCGCATAGTCCTTTTAATTTTGTTTTTCTCTCCTCTCTAACTACCATTCTCTGTGAGTTCCTAGTTTGCGCAGTTTGTCCCCCATTCAGCCAACATTTGATTTCCTGCCATAGTTATCAGCATTCTCAGAGTGTGTCCAGGACTTCCCTTCATTAATCCCCAAACCACGCTTACCCCGCGCCCCAACCTCACATATGAGAATTTGTCCTTCCAAAAACCTGCTGTAGTAGAGTTTCCAGGCCCATCCCCAACATCAGTGAGAGACTGACGGAGGAAAGAACTGATTCAAAATAGGATGCCTGTACTCTGCCTGGTTCCAAAAAGGCCTTTTTAAACTCAATCAGCGCCACTAAGGAATTTACTTTAAAACAGACATTTAATGGATTCACAAACATTTCACAAAGACAATTCTTGTGGACACTATGAAGGACTATGAAGGAGAGCGCCCGAGAGCGCCCGAGCGCAACACAAACTCTTCCACTGCCTGGCTCCCCAATGGCGGAATCAACTCCATCAGAAGCACAGACTGCCTTTTCACCTTCAAAAGAAGGCTTAAAACTCACTTATTTAGAGAATTTAATGGCACTTAGGAATAGTATGGCACTTCACATAATCTAATGTTGTTTAGAACTATTTGTTGGTCCCCATATGGTGACTTGCCAGTGTTGTTTGCATTTATAGTTCTTCCCTTGGGACTTATTGGTTCTCATGATGTATGATTCACGATCTAAAATACCCCCACTGTGTTCGGGGTCTATCACGTTGCTATGCTCAATGACTGATGCTCTTTGTAAAAGCTCTCTCTTGTAAGTCGCTTGGATAAAAGCGTCTGCTAAATGAATAAATGTAAATGTAAATGTATTGAAGTTAAGCACTTTCACTGACATTTGGAAGATTTCAACTCAAACATTCCACACCCACATGCCACCAAGAAGAAATGATCCCTTATTAGTCCCACAGTGGGGAAATTTCACAGGCTTACATGTGTTCAATGCATTAGCCGGGAATAGAACCTCCACCGGGAATCGATACCAGGCCTTCTGCACATGATAGGCAATAATCCTACCACTGAACCACCAGCGCTGCCCCATCCTTGAGATGACCGGGTATAAAAAAAACAAATGTTGCCTTTTTATACTGACCAACTTGAGGACATCAAGGAATATATCAAGCCAACGCCTTTTGTTTATTGGTGCTTTCATTGGACAGCGGCCCAACCTTTCTTCAACTACGACAAAGTAACTGATTGATTAATCTTCTTACTCGTGAACATTGGCATTTTGGGAAATATACGTCATAGCTATTCTTGTCGTTAGTGTAACTTAGCTTCACATCTATTGCCTACCCAAGCCTAGCTCTTTCCTTCCCTCTACTCCTGTGTCCCTGTTTTATATTTGGTATAAATCCACTGTATCATTATCGAATTAATACAAAAAATACTGGTATTTGTTCATTATCATTACATTTGCTTGAAATAAACCCTTGTTTATAAATATCTTCTGTTGTCTGATCTGCACTGAATCTAAGAACTATATGACTAAAGATAAAACTGATTATTCCAAAGATTATTTTACACTATTCAAGTTTTCCTCAGTTTCCTTATTAGGTGGTGCCCCGTTTTATTAAATACGTACCAAATTAGGTATTGTACAAGAAAGGAGAAAACCTCCACACATTAAAGGGCCCAGCCCCTATTTGGACATCCCGTAAATTTACTAGTGCAACCTCCAGGGTTCGGCTAACCTCCGAACCCCGCCACACTGAACTGTGTATGACACTGGCTAAACAGGACATTCATGTTGTTTTGAACCCACTGCAACAACATGGGAATGCAATTTTCCCAAGAGCCCTTCTTCTTTCCAGAGATAACAACAGTTCAGAGGCTCACCCTATGTCCTCCACACCAATGGTCCCCAACCCTGGTCCTCAGGGCCCACTGTCCTGCATGTTTTAAATCAGTGGTCTTCAACCCTGGTCCTCAGGGCCCACTGTCCTGCATGTTTTAAATCAGTGGTCTTCAACCCTGGTCCTCAGGACCCACTGTCCTGCATGTTTTAGATGTTTCCCTGCTCCAACACACCTGATTCTAATGCATGGGTCGTTATCTAGCTCTGAAGAATCCTGGTAAACGATCATGCATTAGAATCAGGTGTGTGGGAAGGGGGAAACATCCAAAACATGCAGGACAGTGGGTCCTGAGGACCAGGGTTGAAGACCACTGTTTTAAATGTTTCCCTGCTCTAACACACCTGATTCAAATGAATAGGTCATTATGAAGCTCAGCAGAAGCTTGTTAATGACCCTTTATTTGAATCAGGTGTGTGGAAGGGGGGAAACATGTAAAACATGCGGGACAGTGGGCCCTGAGGACCACGGTTGGGGACTACTGCTCCACAGAGTTTATTGACTAATGAAGACAGCTGTTGCTCAAGCATTAGGCCCCATAACAAGACAACAGCTGTTTGCTGATGGTCAGATTGTTTTACTGGATAGATCCGATTTCATGGGATAGTAATTCCTGAACCTGAAATATCCCTCTTAAGAGTCTTAGGAAGTGACTGGGTAGTCTTTGGCCCTGCTCAGGTGTTCCTGATAAACGAGTCATTAATGAAAAGTCTCATCACAGTTTTTCCATTGCTTTTTAAGTCGCAGAACGTCATGGGACGACCACGAACTTCCTGTCATGCAACAGGCAAAGATTTCGAAAATTGGATCCGCAAGTTCATTCCTCGCTCCCTGTGGGGAAGGAGGTACAGGGCTTCACTGTCCAAACTCCGAAGGGTTTGGCTGAGCTTAACGAAAGGTCAAATGTGATAAAGTTCTTCTATGGGTGGAAAACACCTCCAGTCCAAGCAGCAGTGGCCAAGGCATTCCACAGAACCCTGACGGAACCCTGTTGAAGATGGAGAATACGGTGGGATTTATTGTCGAAATGATAACGGGTGTTTCAAAAGTAACCCCTTAACGATGCGATAAATAATACAAAAGAAATTCTTGGAAAAAAAAACAAACCGTACTCATTTATTTGTGAGGTGAATGTCGAACGCCTCCCCACTGACTAGGATTACCTAGCATCTCTGCGATAGCGGTCTATTTTAAGCAGGGATCTCGGAGATGAGGTTCTATTTTAGGCGAACGTTACCGTGAAAGTGTTTTCGTAGTGACATTTGGCTGGTGGATGGTTCAGTAATCATCTGGAACATCGTGCTGTGGCTCTACTCAGGTGAACCCGAAAACCAAAATGAAATCGTGCGCACGTGTGCTCGGTTTCTCTAACAATCTGCAACGCACACAGGGAGCGTTGCGCTTCAATAATTCAATATTTCCTGTCCTCCCTTGCATGTGTTTGCATGTTTATTTATGAACTGTTCCAGGGTACCTTCCTTAATAAGGCCAGCTATGTACAAGAACTACTGTGTAGGCGTCAAAATCTTCATTTTATTCATCCACATGACGTGTCTCATACTGGCATAAAATATGGCTCAGGCAGGAAAGTCATCATGTGTCTCTAATGGCTTCCTCGGTCAGAGATCACTAGATAGAGATTATTTGCCATCTGAATTATAACAGAACATTAAAAGAGAGGGTGCTGGCACTGACACTCAAAGATGTCTCCATGGCAACACCAGCCGTTCCTGTAAGAGGAGCCAATCAGAAACGAGATCCCCCCCCCCCCGTTCAGATTCAGACGGAGGTTCTTGATCAGGTCAACAGACGAAGCCGTACTGAGAAATGTAAGCGTGGTTTTGACTCTCTGCGTTCAAATGTAAGCCTCCCATCTACTATGTCATATTGGCAACCGTAAACATGAAGGTCTAACGGTGTGTTGACAGCGTAGGTCGCTAGCTTGTGCTACGCTCACCTGAAGCACTGTAGATGGATGCACCGAGGGTCAGCAAAATGTTCAAATAAACTGTCTTCAACCTCTAGACCAGGGGTGGGGCAATTCCGGTCCTCGAGGGCCGCTGTCCTGAAAGTTTTAGATGTTTCCCTGGTCCAGCACACCTGATTCAAATGCAGGGGTCGTTATCAAGCTCTGTGGAAGCCTCATAATGACCATTCATTAGAATCAGGGGTGCTGGAGCAGGGAAACATCCACAACTTTCAGGACAGCGACCCTCGAGGACCGGAATTGCCCCGCCCCTGTTCTAGACCTTTTCGGATGCCGAGGAACAGGGCTTGAGGGAACCCATACCAACACCGTCCCTCCTCGGAGTGTCAAATTGTCCCTGGACGACACCTAGGCACACATGCTGTCCAATTAGCTAGGCTAACTGTCAGCAGGTTCATCAAGGGTAATAGTGCCAAATATCAATCCGAGACTGCGGTGGATATTTTTCACGTCTCGTTAAAACCGTCATTAGCATATGGAGAAGACACAACCCTCCATGAGGCCACAGCCAAATCCATAAGCCAATATGATTAAAGTTGGATTGGACACATTCTCATGGAGGAGCAGCATACTGATTTCAGCTTCTCTCTAAGCTCTCACTTTAATGAATAGCTCATCCTGACCACGTGCCATTTAATAGATAGCTTCGATGATATGATGGAAATGCACAGGGCTGATGGGTAAATTAGATCAAGCTTGCTTGTACAAATGATCCATCTGTTCTACTATCTGGCAGGATCCGAATGGGGTGATAAGCAGCGATAGGGTCCCCGTCACGGATGGGACAAGGTACATGTCTGCCCTCACGGGACCTGTAACAGGGTGGGGAGGGTGCACACTGTTTGGATCAGTTTTGTTTCAACGTATTTCTCTCTCTCTCTCTCTCTCTCTCTCTCTCTCTCTCTCTCACTCTCTCTCTCTCTCCCTCTCTCCCTTTCTCGCTCACTCTCCCTCTCTCGCTTTCTCTCTCTCTCTTTCTCCCTCTCTCCCTTTCTCGCTCACTCTCCCTCTCTCTCTCGCTTTCTTTCTCCCTCAATCTCTCACTCCCTCTCTCTCTCTCCTTCTCTCTCCCTCTCTCTCGCTTTCTCTCTCTCTCCCTCCCTCTCTCTCTCTCCCTCTCTCTCTCTCTCTCGCTCCTTCTCTCTCTCTCCCTCGATCTCTCCCTCTCACTCCCTCTCTCTCCCTCTCTCCCTCTCTCTCTCCCTCTCTCCCTCCCTCCCTCCCTCCCACTCACCTTCTCCCTGGTTTTCTGTCTCCTTTTGTTTTCTTTTTCAGTCTGGGTGCCTTTCTCTCTCTATGTTACGCCACAGATCGGCTTCATCCGTCTGTCCTGTCCAGGAGCGGAGAGATGAGAGATGTGAAAGAGATTCGTTAGGCCCGCCGGACGTCAGTTTGTGGGCAGAGAACCGTGCATAGAGAGGGGATGCTGGACAGCCCTGTCAATGACAGGAGAGAGTTATTCGAATTAAAGTCTCATCTCTGCAAAGAAAACAGTGTTTCACTTTTGTGAAGTGTGTGTCAGTGTGCCTGGGTATGTGTGTGTCTGTGTGTATGTGTGTGTCTGTGTGTATGTGTGTGTCTGTGTGTGTGTGTGTGTCTGTGTGTGTGTGTGTGTGTGGGCACGTGCCCGATCCTGTTTCTTTGTTTGTTCCATTTGAAGCGTTTTATCTGGGTAAACAAACTTGTAATGAGAGATGAGGTTGACAGTGGAAGGACAGAGAGGTTGACAGAGAATGATGGGATGGCTAACAAGGAGAGAGGAGAGTGCTTTCCCCATCCACCGCTTTAATTGCCCTGCATTGTCCTTGGGTGGGGGGGGGGGGGGGGGGGGGGGGGGGGGGGGGGGGGTTCCATCCCAAAATGCCTCACGCATGATGGAAAAGGCCTTTTTGGGGATGAGCTCATCCAAGCATTTTGTAGCTTCGGTATTCTGCACTGTGTTCTGTGACTGTGGAACACACGCACACACACACACACACACGCACGCACACACACACACACACACACACACACGCACGCACACACACACACACACACACGCACAGTGCATCATGGGGATTGAGTTTCACAACAGACCAAGAAAATAAATAATTAAATAATAAATAAATGTACTTTCTAACATTGAAACACTCTTTGTTAAGGTTTAAGAAAGGCAGAGAGGCCGTTTCTATTTGACCATACAACAATGCCCACATTTCCGGAATGTTCCATTTGTTCAGTTTCTGGATTACTGTATGAAAAAATACAGTAAATACAAATGGCACAGCTTTTACTGCCCAGCAGCCACTGAGTCATAACACATACAATCTGTCTATATGTATAGAGCCGTGTCATATGAACCATGTATTTTTTTAGTTTTTATTGTGATTAGCCATTAGAATGACCCACCAAGTTTTTTCATAAATTACTATCTTGGCAACTAGTCTTCAGAGGATGATTTATTTTCCCTCCCTAAATGATTTGAAAAGTCTTGCAGGCCCCATGTGTGGTAGTAGCTGATAAGCAGGGATATACTTCCAGCATCAAGTCCCAGAAAGATGGAAGTCAGATACATGGCTGTGAAAATCTGTTGACTTTCAAATGACTGAGGCTACCCATGTGAAAGCTGTAATTTATGGCTGATAGCAAGAAAAGCAACTGTCCCTTTATAACAAGGAAAGCAATTACAACTCCATGCAATTATTTTCACTTCTTCTTTGCTTGTTTTGAAAGCCCTTTTCAGATGGTTTAGGACTTTCATTCTAAACTGACCATTTGTTTGTGCTTGTTGACGCATTTGCCCCCAAATATCCATATTTTCCATCGAACTATTAAGGAGAAAAGAACATGAACACAACATGCAGTGAATCAACAGCTGGGTTAGCTGACATATTTGCGAGATCGTCAGATTTGACGGATGAAAACGAAAACACATTTGCTTGATTATTCCACTGATAAGATAAACACGACATCACAAGTCCAGATCTTCTTGGTAAGAAAACATCACAATGGAGAGAACCTTGTTCTGATCCGATCATTAAGGCTTGTCTTGTGGTGATACAAACAAACACGAATACACAGCGAACAGCCCGCTGCTGTCAACTCCCTTCTTTGTCTGCTGTCTGGCCTTGTAAAACGAATCCAATTGATCCTCTCAGGAATGAGACTGAGAGAAGATTAGAACCGCTTTCCTAAAGTTCTCCTGTGGGGTTCCAGACCACAACAAAGATCAACGACAAACACACAAATACCATAAACAATCTGGATCTAGTGTTTGTACCTTACTCTGTGAAAGGCAGTCAGTGTTATTCGGGTCCACTTACCTGTCTGGGAAAGCATCACATATCTATCATCTGGTGCTAACAACTGCTGTTATTTCAGTTCAGTCTCACAGCATTTACGTACGACTCAATAAGATGTCAATGCCTTCGATGTTTACCATTCATATTACGCGCACCATCCCGCAACACAGAGATGCACTTTCGTGTAAGGTCAGACCACTTCAACTTACAGCTCCTGCTGAACCGGCTCCCGTAACCTGTTTGACTGAGAACCTGCAATCTTCTGTGTCAATGTCTAGCCTTCATTCCAGGAACTGCATTCTTTTGGCAGGCCTTAGTTCCAGCAGCCCTGGGGGTTGGGGCGGACAACGAGCGCCAACAAGGCATAGCTCAGATGCCACCGGAGGGATGGAAAGAGAAATGTCTGCAGAGAAGCTCATTATCTGAAGCACTGCAATTCTGGAAACACTTAGGAGAGACATAACCGCCTGGCCTGACAGTTAGAACACCATTATACCCTGTTCAGTACCACGTACTGGACCACACAACCAATAGGGTTACGGTTAGCATGACACAACACCCTCCCAGGGCCTTCTGTGCATCTTATTAGGAGTACGTATGGATACTATACAGCTTTCCAGCACATTCTCTTAGCCTTTTTTCTCAGTGTGTCTTTTATCAATTACGATTACAATTATTCATTTAGCAGACGCTTTTATCCAGAGCGACTTACAGCAAGTACAGGGACATTCTCCCTGAGGCAAGTAGGGTGAAGTGCCTTGCCCAAGGACGCAACGTCACATGGCCGCAAGCCGGGATTCGAACTCACAACCTTCCGATCACAAGGGCCAACGCCTTAACCCGCCGAGCCGCCTGACTCTTTACCAGCAATCATCTTTCTTCACAACTTCCACACCGCTTCCTCTCTGTTCTGGGGGCGGCTCTGCCTGTTTTTGCTGAAGCCCCGGGGGGGGAGGGGGGGGGCGGACGTAAAGGGGATGGCGGCCGGGGTGCTGCTCCGTGTTTGTGATCTAAGGCTGAAGACATGCTGGACGTGCCAGTCCCTGAGGTCTGAGCCATGAGATCATGCAGCCACTCCGCAGGAGAGCAGAGAACCAAAGGGAACCAGAACTGCAAAAACCCACTCGAAGGGGAGGGAGGAGGGGGGGGGGGGGGTGGAGATGAAGCTATGTTGTAATTCAGTGCGCGTGTTTAAACGTGTGCGTATCTTTGTGTGTGTGTGTGTGTGTGTGTGTGTGGGGGGGAGGGGGTGGTTAGCAGAGGTTTATGTGGTGTGACCAGAGTGGACCGTGGTAAGCTGTCCAACCGATACCTCAATACGTGAACTCAAGCCTAACACAGCGTGTGTGTGTGTGTGTGCATGTATAAAGCTGTTTTAATAAATGCTGCGTGCCTGTGTCTTTATCATTAGAGAGTGTGTGTGTGTGTAAGTGTGTGTGTGTGTGGGGGGGGCGCATGTGTGCGCATTGTACGAGTTTGCGAAGTGCGCGTGTTCTTTGTGTGAGTGTGCGAAGTGCTGGTGTTCATCGGGCGAGTTTTTAATGTGTGTGTGTGTGTGTTTGTCGTGTAAGTACGTGACGTGTGTAATATGTGTAATGTGTGTGTGTGTGTGTGTGGTAGACCTTTGGAGACCCTGTGTTCTCCCACCAGCCCCTCAGGCCGAGCTGTTGTGGTCACGGCGCCATATGGCACTTCCACCCCGGCCTCCTCTCTGGCCCAGCGAAATGCTGACACAGTCACACAGACGGCCACGCACAGTGGGCCATTTGGAAGTTGTAATTAGGTTTGCAGACGTTTCCATGTATTTACATTCACATTAACATTTCATTATTTAGCAGACGCTTTTACCCAAAGCGACTTACAGCCAGTACAGGGACATTCCCCCCTGAGGCAAGTTGGGTGAAGTGCCTTGCCCAAGGACGCAACGTCACGTAGCCACAGCCGGGGTTCGATCTCACAACCTTCTGATCATGAGGCCATCGACGCCTTAACCCGCAGAGCCATCTGACCCCCCCATGTATATACATGGGTTCTCCTCAAGGTCTGTGGAGCAGACTCATCTGAATGTGGGGAGCGTCCGTTTGTGGAACTGGACAACAGTCGCAGTGGCATTTTCAATATGCAGGGCAAAGCGTACACATTGGACAATGCCCTAAATCATTTGATTATGGCTTTCACATATATTTTTTTACATCGTTCGTATTAACGCCATAGTCAGTGTGAGCGTAAACAAGCTGCATTTTACATTCATTCCATCATGAGCGTGTTTGCTGCGGAAAACTTCACCCACGGGTAAAAGACCATTTGCAGAAAATGATCTACCGTGAAGAAAGCTGTGGTTCTACTGATAAGACTGTACTATAACTTGTATTCTTTTTCTTCTTGGTGAATGATTTGGAAATTCCATGTTGGTTTGGAATGATTTCCAACACCCATAACTGAATGGACATGTCGAGACACATATAAACGTACAGCCAAATACCAAACAGAAACATTCTTCCACGGCGGCACAAACATTGTCTACATACAATGCACGCAATGTAAATGTTGTCCGTTTTTATTTCAAGTCAGCAATTTGTCCCAAATATGCACCAGAATTAATTAATTACATTCAGGAATGCTACTGGGTATTTTGATGGTTCATTTTACAATATCACATGCTGGACTTTTCACTAAATGAACGCCAAGTAATGTAAGGAATTTATCTAGAGAATCGGGTCTACCATACTAATACATACAATATATTTTTTGCACTATAGGGCGCACTGGATTATAAGGTGCACTGTCAATGAATGGTCTATTTTCGATATTTTTTCATATATAAAGCGCACCGGACTATAAGGCGCATTAAGCGGGAAAAAAACAGTCAGATAAATCAGTCGAATAATATTATGGTGAAGCACAGTCTGTATTACTCCGCGACGCTCCTGGCTACGGTAGCCGTAATGCTGCAAGCGGTGCGGCTTTGTAGTTTACCAAAGTCGTACTAAAACATTTTGATTTAGCACCGTGAGCGCCTTGTACCACACAAAAATCGCTTAGAGGTCAGTAAATAAAAAAAATAATTCATATATAAGGCTCTTCGGATTATAAGGCGCAGTGTCGTTTTTTGAGAAAAATAAAGGCTTTTAAGTGCGCTCTACAGTCCGAAAAATACGGTATTCTAATCTAGACTTCTGACAAACCAGGGTGACTCATCTGATCTGTACACTGTTCCTCAGACAACAGGCATCTTGGTTCTCCTTCCCGGCCACTCCGTCATTGCCAGCTCACCTTGATGTTCACCCTTTACCCTTTCACCTCTTCTAGAAGCACCTTCTTGACACCAGTTGGCAGAGAGATAATTCCAGGTTATTAATGACCCAGTGCCACCCGGAGGGCTCCGGAAGTCTCAGCAGAATCTGTTTTCCTCTGCTCGTTCCCGAGGTGACGATCCCCCACCGGGTCCTCGTCGGGCAGAAGATGACACGGGGGATTTGGGTGTCATCGTAACGGAGCCAGCCCAAAAGGCACGCCGCCCCAAGGCCCTTTGACACCCCGCTGGGCCTAATCTCCCGCCCAGCGTCCGTACCTTCCGGAGACGAGAGGGCCAGGAACAGCGGGAGGGAGGGTGAAAGAGCGAGGAAGACAGACCGGGAGGAAGAGAGGGAGAAAGAGGGAGGAGGACAGACCGGGAGGAAGAGAGGGAGGAAGACAGACTGGGAGGAAGAGAGGGAGAAAAAGGGAGAAAATGAGGAGGGGGGGGGGGTCAGAGAGGAAGGGAGGTGAAGGTGGAAAGGGAAAGAAGGGTGGGGATGTGGCGAATGAATGCAGTTGGAGTGCAGGAGATGATAAGTAGGGGTGTGCAGGTGTAGGACACACAAGGAGAGCGTATGTATGCAGCTGATGGTTGGCAAACAGACCTGAAATGAGGAAAGGAGAGAGAAAACTAAAAAGCAATGTTTAGTTTGAGGCGGCGGGGCCCGAGAAAGTGTTGGGGGGGGGGGGGTCTTTTCAGATAAGATTCCAGTGAGTGTGAGAGAGATGGAGCAAAAGAAAAAGAGCGAGAGAAAGAGAGAGAGAGAGGGGGGAAGAAGAACGGTAAGCTAGAGGGTCTGAACGCAAATTTGGCGCACGCTGGCATCCACCCGGAGCGCGTGAGGTATAGCAGCCATCGCTGAGCGTCCTCTCCTATCTCCAAGGCCACAGAAGGAGCTCATGCACGCCATATGCCCCACCTTACGTCGTCATGGTTTCTCCTCAGGCTTATCTATCAGCCCACAGAGTATATTCTTCCCCCCCCACCACCCCCCCCCCCCCCCCAGGCCCGTATGTAGCGTTAGTTAACAATATTCCATCTCGCTGTGCTGATATCCTTATCCACCGTAAAGCACGGCTCTCTCTCAACAACCCCGGCGTAATTCATCAGACTTTGTTCTCCTTAACACGTGTTAGATAAAGAAGGGGGGGGGGGGGGGGGGGGGGGGGGGGGGGGGGGGGAACGATAACATCTTAAATCCTGGCCTTAGTCTGCACTTAGTCCTTGAGGCTCGGAGCCAAAAACCTGGGGGAACGGAGCGTCCGTCTCCCACGCAAAGCGATCCGCCGCCGCCGTGACATCATCGTCGTCTCGTCCTTTCTCTCTCTGAGTGTCCGGGTTCACCTCGCGGCGGGAGGAGGCCGATCGCGCCGGCGCTCGACGAAGACGACGGGACGCGACGGGAGGTGGCGATCGATTATGGATTCATCGTGGAGGGTCCCCCCCCCCCCCCAGGTCCCCTCCTGCTTCCATTTCGTCTTTAATCCCTCGCGTGTCTCTTGTTTTCTCCTCGCGCGTTCCTGATCCCTGTCCCCCTGCTCCCCCCCCTCCCCTCCATCTTCATCCCCTCTTTACCTGCCCACCCCCCCCCCCCCCCATGTAGTGTTTTATCTCCCCCCCCCTACCGCACGCACACCCCACCCCCTCCGCAATCTGGACTGCAGCGTCCTCCACCACTCTCATTGTGTCACGACACACACACACACGGTACACACACGCTGTTACATATGCAAACGTACCCCACGCGCGCGCACACGCGCTTGTAAAAACCATTCCTCAGACACTTTCCGCTGTGCCGTAGCTCATCCGTGCCCCGCGGGGTGGGGCTAACTTGTCGTGAGCCGGTGCTTTCCCCTGGAATTGCATAATGCACGCGTTACGCAACAAAAATTACAGCACCAACCCCCCCCACCCCACCCCCTTCCTCTTTTATAAATCTGCTGCTTTGAGTCTCCAGCGGCAAAACGCTCACGCTCCCCGCCACAAGGACGGCGTCCTGCCCGTACGTGGCTTTCTCTCTCATCCCTTCTGTGTGTGCGTGCGTGCGCGCGTGTGTGTGAAGGAGAGCGGGGCCGGAAAGAGAGAAAGAGGGAAGGACGGGGGGGAAATGAAGTGGTGCTTTTAAGCCCCTTCGCTCGGGGGAGCACGAGCGCCACTTGACTGGAAATGAGCGGCCCGATTCAGCCGACTGTTACCTTGCGGTGGGGAGCGTGTGCCGGTCCTGTCCTGGAGGCTAAAATATGCAGGGGTGTCAGGGGGGAGGGAAGAGGTGGGGGGGGGGCATGGCACACGGCATGTAACTGTCTCCCGGCCTCGCTACATAATGCAGGAACACACAGGGGGTCCTCTGAGCGGAAGGACGAGGAAGGGGGGGGGGGTGAGGATTCGGAGCTGAGCGCGCCCAGAACCGACCGTCCTGACACACGCACACGCACAGGTGGAGGGGCGTAGCGGCACAAGCCGGGCGGGCGAAAAAGAAACAAGATGGCGACCCCGGGCCTCCTGCCCCCCCCCCCCCCCCCCCCTGCCCCTTCAAACGCCGCCGCTGAGCCGGCGTCCCCTCTCACCCGCGAGGTAAGCGGCCCGCCCCCCCCCGCGCGCCTCCTCCCCCCGTCCTCCTCCTCTGGCTGTCTGGACGGTCCTCGAGCAGCACTCCGGTCTCCCGTCAAGCACTGCCAAATTGTGAGTGTCCAGCGGAGCGTCTGGCTGATAGGGGGGGGGGTTTCCCTCCCTGCGTCCCGAGGGCAAGCGTCTGAACGCGGGGCTGTCAGCGCGGGGTACGCGAGCGGTGACTCCATCAGACAGCGTGTCACTTTACCAGCAGGGGATTCCAGCGTCAGTCTCGATGACACAGGGACCAAGCTTGACGGGGAATGATGGAGAAGGCTGGCGCGCGTGTGTCTGTGTGTGCGTGCGCATGATGAATGGAGCCTGCCAGCGGAAAGTCGACAGGGAGAGAGGAACAGCCTGTTCCGGCGAGAGACGGCAGGAGAACGCGCGGCGGACTGCAGATCGGGAGAACCCCGGTAGGGAATCCCATGAGAACGAACGTCCTCAGCGGTGCTTTGGATGAAAGCACATCCCGAAAATGACTTCGCTGTAATCGCCTGCACACCTCACAGAAGTCTTATGCTGGCTTAACACATGGGTAATTAGCAATCAGGAATATGCCAAGCATCAGTCTGAGAGCTTCTGAAGAGAAAATCGTTTCATGTTTAATTATGATATTATTGAAGGTATTTTCATCACGTTAGGCAAGGCAAGGCGAGTTCATTCGTATAGCACATTTCATTGACATGACAATGGTCATTCAAAGTACTTTACATTTAAAGGAATAATAAAAAAAAAATAGAACATAAGGAATAGAAATAACAGTACATTTAATATACAAAATACATTAAAAGCGCAATAAAAACAGGAAAAGGAATTAAAAGAATAAAAAAGAGGTGCATTTGCATCTAAAGTTCTTTTGGGGGGGGGGTAGGTTGGGGGAGGTGGTTGACTGTCGAAGGCGGATAAAGATTCGCGGGAGACGGGACGGGTTTCGACGGCGCGCGTCGGGCCTGCTGCGATCCGCACGCGTTCACGTGGCGGCAGCAGGCCGAGACGCAGCGATTCTGCCTCGTCGCAGCGTTCGCCCTCAGCCGGCAGCCTCCAAACTGTCAGCTCTCCGGTGGATAAAAGCTCTCCTCTGTGGCTCGGCTCCCAGAGAATCTTCCGGAACTCGTGTTGCCAGTTTGGCTGCGCCGCCACCGCACCTCACACGCGCTAATGCAGCGGGTCTCTGTTTCGTGAAAAAACAAGCCCCGCTCGCAGATGAGAACAAGCAAGCGGTCAGCTGCGCCCGGAAAATGGTGTCAATGACCTACGGAAGGGGAGGGGTGGGGGGGGGGGAGGGGGGCATCCATGATGTTGCGTAGGGGGACTTCAAAGCGCTCGGATCTAATCTGATTAGCTCCACTCCCCGTTTCCCTGTATCGCACAATGCTCGCAACACACATCCGCCACACGCACGCGCACATTGCGTACCTTTCCCCCGAAACGCGCAGTGCCTGTGCGTCAACCGCACGCGCGCGCATCCGGAACCTTCCTCTCATCTCTCTCATCCCACGGGATCCCCTTTGCCTTGCTTGGGATTAGTGAAAGCGGGAGAAAAAAAATAAGACAACGATACAAAAGCACATAAACGCAGTGAACTGTGACTGGGAACCGCTGTGTCGCTGTCAGCGCTTGGGGCAGAACTCAAAACAAACACTCCCTTCGCCTGCTCCGCGTTAAAGCTGATCTGAGACTTCGGCAGCGCTCGGCGACCGGGAAGCCATCCCTCTAGTCTGCGACGCCGGAGAAGGTCTCGATAAGAATGTAAGATCGTGCTGTTAAAGCGGGGTTTTTACCTGCTGGTTTTCTCCAAGCAGGACGCGTCGGTTGATGCGCTGGAGATCGTCAGCTCGTCTGACTCGCAGCGGTTTTACGGCTGCTCTTTGCAGCTGTTGGCCGTGAGACAAATGGTTGATGGAGGGGTTGTTTTTTTTTCCTCCCCATTTCCTTCGCCGTCTCCCGCACTGACCCCATTTGATTAAAGAAGCAATATGGTTCATAAAATGTGTGTGCGTATGCGTTTGTGTGCGTGTTAGGGTTGGGCGTGTTGGGGAAAGGTTCAGCGAAGCCTGCCCTGAAGGATATTGCTCTGCTGTACATGGGTGCACTTTAGGGTTACGATGGAACTGCAATCCACCGAGGGCCGCCCAGTCTAAAGGTGAACATGTACAGGGAGAAGGCCACGACGGGGTTTGAGGGACACACTCCGAGACCGTTCCTCGCGGGTTTCCTGTCGCGTTCCTGGGGATGGAGGGCCTCGCTTTTCTGGTTCCCCAGCTCCGCCTACCAACCCTCGCTGGAGTCAAGTCACCTGAGGTCCATCGCCCCCCCCCCACCCCCCCCCCCCCCCCCCCGGGGCCTCTCTTCTCCAGTCTGTCCGTCCGCCTGTTGGCCTCACACGTCCCCCCGCCTGACCTGCCCCGTCTACCCCCACCCCTCGTGAAATACCCCGGCCAGTCCCAAAGCTGGCCTTTGGGTTCTGCATTCTCCTGGCATTCAGGTCCGTTCCCCCTGCCGCCCCCCCCCCCCCCTCCAGCCCCCCCGCCCCCCCCCTCTATCATCAATCTCCGGATCTTCCTTTCCCCCTAAATGTTTCTTTCCCTCCCTCCAGTTCTTCTTTATCAGGCTCGGCCAGATGGTGGACAACTTCTCTCATTCCTGGCTGGACTCTCTCTCACGCGCGCGCGCTCTCGTTCACACTCGCTCACTTCTAAATGACCCTTCGAGGATAAGCCTCTCTGTGCTGGCAGTGACTGGCACTTCTCTGATAATCAGTCTGACAATTGATTCCCTTTCAGCCGAATGCTCGGTGTAGCGGATTGGCGGAGTGCAGAGTTCAAAAGATGGCACTGTTTTTTTTGTGTGTGCGTTTTGTGCTGTTCGTGTGTGCTGCGTGTCTGCATGACCTCTTTAAAAAGTCACGGTCATCGACAGGGGCCTACGGAGGATGAAGACACATGAAAGGGGCCTGAGAGGTGAAATGATTCGGATCTGAATCGAAAGATGGATCAAAAATGCATGATGCATAAAAATACATAAGTACAAACATGGCCGAGCGCAAGTTGGGCAAATCCCTTATTGAGTCTGTGAACAGATTCATGAGGGGCAAGGCCACATTTAAAATACAGACAGAGGAGAGTACATGAGAGAGAGAGAAAGAGAGAGAGAGCGAGACAAGGAGGACAAGAGGAAGAAAGAGAGGGGAAGTCAGAGAGAGAGGGAGATAGAGATTTAGAGCGATAACAAAGTTGAAACAATACGGATGACCGAAGATGCAGCTCGGCCCTTCCGTTGCTTATGAGCTTGTGAGGCATACCTGTCTCGTATTTCACCGGGCTAAAGGGAAATATGCTTTTAATAAACTAGCCAGCTTCTCTGGGAAATAAGATTTACATCTCAATCAATCCAGAGACTACTTAACACCACGCTGCTCTTAAGCGCTGGGAGCTGGGAGCCGCGTGTAAAGAATGACTGATCAGTTTACGGGAGTGTTTTCACCGTGTTTCAATTTAATAGAGCTTATTCAAGTGGATTTATTTATTCGATGGTTTAGCTCTTTAGGCATTTTCAGCTCAAATGGAAGGTGAAATTTATCAAGTATCTAACCAATTACGCGTTAAAGCTTTTCGTATTACAGTCCCCAAGGTATGTGACTATTACACATTCATTTTTCCATGAGGATCAATTTCTGGGGAGTTTGTGCTGTGGAACTGTCACCACAGAGCAGTAACAGTAGAAAATGTGTCCTTGTTGAAGATCATGTTAATTGGTGTGACAGAAATGATAAAGATGGACCTTTCGTGGTTAGAACCAAGTCAGCCATGAATCAATTCCAAGGATGTTTTTGCCCCATGTAAAACGCATAAACTGTATGTATTGGGTCGTTTGTTGATCGTGGCGAGTAATTGTTGCTTGATTTTGTGTGGATCTGAGAAGAAATGGACTGTAGGCTGTGCAACACCTGTTCAAAACATCCAATGAATTGCCTCTGAGCGACTACACAACCTAATCTAATTTAAAACTGGCCAACCTTTGTTTTGTGTCTGGATCTTGACCAAATTGATTAAAAACGGCTTCATAATCGTTGCAGGGCTATGATTGTTCCATAGTTAGTCCTACAGAAACTAAATAGGTCAAGAGTGAGCTATCCTTAAGGACATATTGAATACGGAATTAAAAGGCTCCTCTCCTTCTCTGTAATGAGCAATCAACTGAAACTGATTGTCCCTGCTGCTGTGTTAGATCTACAGTTCAGTTTGCTCCAGATGGTCTTTGTATTTCAAGAGAAGAAAAAAAAAGCCTGCAAGTGTTCTCAAATGTTGCTTGCCAGACAAATGCATCTGTTTGTTGGTTTTGGCTAATCTGGGGAATCATGTGGCTCAGCGGTTAAGGCGTTGGGCTCATGATCAGATGGTTGTGAGTTCGATTCCCGGCTGTTGTTGTGCATGATGTTGTGTTCTTGGGCAAGGCAATTCCCCCTACTTGCCTCAGAGGGAATGTCCCTGCACTTGCTGTAAGTCCCTCTGGATAAGAGCGTCTGCTAAATGTGAAACGTAATTAGTCATCATGATGCCTGTGCCAATGAAAGGCAGTTGTTGGAATATATAGTTAACCAATGAAGATATACAAAATGTACAATTTGCACATCATACTAAAAACACCCAAAAAGTACTTGGAATGGAATGGAAGGGCACTTTGGAACTGGAAATGAAAGTGAAATCATGTAACTTGTAAATGATATGAAGTCTATTCAAGTAGCTGTGTGCTCTACTTGGTTCCTGACTGTGTAAACGAAATAAATTAAATTTGCACAGATGTTGAAGTGCACTACACAATCTTCAACGGATGACATCTTCTGCCGAACCATGTTTTCATCCCACGCATGGCACCCGACCCCAGCTTTAGATAACCACCTCAATGCAAATCAGTGCAATTATACGCAAACAATTATGCTGGTTATATATAACGTCCACCTTGTCATGCAATTGCTAGGACGTTTAACCTTTGGGTTTAACCTTTGTCAGTCTGTTAGTCCATGTATTGCTAATGCGTGACTCTGAAGCTTCTATCTCTGCTTTCAGTTCTCGTATAAAACTTGGCCTGTGAGTGACCCTTCATTTCTGTTTTTATGGTGGGTAGCGAACCGAGAGATGACACGATGAATCGCCACAAATAGAGTTAGTTTGTCGACTTCCAGGATCATAGCCCCGTTTTGTAAGATCAGCTGTTATAACAAATCTGGTTTGATGAGATCTTCCTCTGTCATTCCCCCCTGCATTTCCCTACTGGAAACCCCCCCCCCCCCCCCCCCCCCGTGTTAAGGAACTATTTCATTTTGAAAGCCAGCTAGCAACGTGAGCACAACATGAGCAAATGTGCACTACTCATGGGCTAACACAACTAGCCAACTTTATGGCAAAACTGTATTACTCTGTATACCAAGAACTAGGTTTGAACCTGATTTACCATCGGTGTAATCTCTCTGACTTGTACCGAACACCTTCATCACCATGCCGTTCCCATTCAACTAAGCCTAAATACCAACCAACCAATTAAGAAAGGGTTTCTTCAACCTCCCGGTAGTCCATCTTCTTCAGCAGACCACTTGTCTGTCAGAAACAGACTCCGTGTCAGAATCAGGTCAGTGACAGTGAATGGGCTCAGTGGTGAGGTCCCTGACCGCCGGGCTAGACAGACACAAGCCAGCCAGCTTCACTTAAAGCGTTTCACTGTAAAAATTGATTTGAACTGTTTTCCAATTTCAGATTTCACACCTCGATGAACTATTTATTTCCCCCAGCACAGGTACCCTTGGGTAATCATTTAAACATCCTATCTATCGTGTATCTGCTTGCTCATCAGTACGGGTACAAAAAATAAAGGTCTATGCAAATTTGAAGGCAAATATCAGAGGGGAATTTTAAATGCTTGACGCATATGGAACATGCTGGCTGAATAATATAGTTTTGTGTCATTATCACTAACCAGTCGAATATTAACCTCCAACATGACAATGAGTACATGAGGGAAACAAGCTAGCTGTTTTAAATGTGTACATCGTGGATCCTAACCTGTTTTTCACTTCGTGTTCACTTCAGGCTGCACGTTAACAACCAAGTGGAACAATTTGAAGGAAGTTTGAAGTTTTTTTTAACTGGCTATTCAGCGTTTTTAAAAAGCATGTTGTGCATCAACAGCACATCTCATTACGATCCCAGCTGAAACAGAACAACACTTCCATAATGCAGCCCTCTCCAAAAATATAAAAGACGTCGTACATCAATTTTCACAGGTGGCAAATCAGCGTGGGTCATGTGGCAAATTCATTATGGAAGACAAATATAGGGATTTACAGAAACGTGGGTAATTCACTTCATTCACATCTCATCCGTACATGCAGATGTATTCGTCATTCCGATCATGTTCGCAACATATAACTGCGCGGAACGACGACCGTTCAACGTTACCTCGAGAGTTACGCGTCCCTAAGAGACCCTGAGGTCGTGGGGTGCCATGTGTGACGATGTTTTAGTCCCATGGGGGGATGTGCAGCGCTCAGCGCCGCAGGTTCAGATCTCGCAAATCAAAATGATGTGGATGGATACAGCGAGCCAAAATAGGCTGAGGGCAGGAACAATACTATGTGTGTCTATGTGATGCAGTATATATGAGAACGTGTTTACTGCACTGCTGTCATAGGAACAGACTCTGAACAGGAAACCAAGCAGAGAGTTCAACAGACAGGCAGGGTGAACAGGGGCTTCTTACTAGAATGGGGGTTTTAGAGTGCCTTGACTGTAGAGTAAGCTTGTCAGGACCGCTTGATATATAACGGTGCTCAATGTCAGTCAGCCCGCTCCAGATGAATAAACCTAGAATTATGTTAGAGACAAAATATGAAAACGATATTGAGTCTTTCAGCAGTGACAACAACCAGTTTTTAGTCAGAATGTTCAATAAATGTTCTCTATGTCTCTCTCTCTCTCTCTCTTTCTGTCTCTCTCTTTCTTCCTGTCTCTCGCTCAGTCTGTCTCCCTCCGTCTCTTTCTCTCTCAGATCTTTTTTTCTCATGGAGTTCTCAGCGGGTTCAAAGACTTTCCCCTGTCAGGCAGGTGATCGTTCCTTGAGCTGATGAGGGGCGTTCACTTGACAGAAGACACCAGTGGAAGAGACTTCCCTCATTCTCCCTTCCCCTCAGATGATCTGGCCGCTCATTTGTCATCATAACAAACTCCATCAGCCTTGCGTTGGAACTCAGCGGCGCGTAGCGATGCTGAAACGTGTTTCCCGACTCACCAGCACGATGCCTAGCCATCCTTTTAGTCTGGATTCATGGTGTCAACATGCATTGTGTCAAAACGGGCCACCGGAAATGTTTGGAGTCCAACCTATTAGTTCCTTAAAGAAGGCGCGACAAAACGCTGATAGGCAAATTACAACGTGTTTGGGGAGAACAATGTTTCAAAAGAACCTCTCTCTCTCCCTGGAGGACTGAAGAAAAGCAAATACTGTTCTGCAGAGTGTGTTCAAGCACTAGAGAAGAAGAAAGTAGAAGAAAGTAGATTTAGAAAGTAGAAGAAAGTCGATTTTAAAGTTATACACCGGGACTTGCAAACCCAGTTGCCAAGAAAGCTGTACTGCTGGAACATCATACTCCGGGCATGTAGGACAGACACCCCCAACCCACACCAATCCCTGAGTGGACCTGGGTTTGAATCCCTCCCCCCTCCACCCCCCCCCCCCCCCACCCCCCAGGCTGAAGAAGGAGGGCTGACGTATGGAGAGACTTGCGAAAGGCTCGGGAGGAGAAAGACAGTCCGTCGCAGGAGAACCGATGTTTGTTTGTTTTTCCGCGCTCAACTTTCATTGCGCGATAACCTGCTCATCCTTTGTGATGAAGTGCCAGACCAGACACAATCAAAACCACAACACAAAGACACGCAATCCACCTACATCGCACTTTCTCTCCCCATTGTTGCGTCAGGTTTGTGACGTTTATTCGTCCCGGGCCTGTCGATACGCACGCTCCAATCTAGATGTGTACTGTAACTTTCATTACAGTAAGTCGTAGACGCACAATATGACCCCGCCTCCTCCTCTACCACGCTCTTTCAGTGCTCGTACAAAACAGACCGCTTGCTGTGCAGATAAATGCCCCCTAATGGCGACGACTGATTGCAGCTCACGTGCATCTTCGATCTCCACCGGATACAAATTGCACCCGCGAAACACCGTCTGCAACGGAGACCTGTATTAACTTCAGGAATGGGATGGGGTTCACAGAACGGTTGCTAACTTTCCCAGAAAAGTCAAAGTGATGGATGTTTAAACACAACCTTCTACAAACTTAAATAAAAAAAAAAAACAAGCTTTGTCATGCTTTTTTTGTTGTCGTGGAAGGCAATGCAGTCCTCAAAGATTGCCTTGGATTAAGGCTGGTTTGTGAACAAGCAAAGCTCGTTTTGTCAGGGCTGCGCACGTCATTCCTCGTTCACACACCTCAGCGCACGTCATCCCTCATTCGCTCACACGCACTAGCAGCACAGGCACTCTGGTAGCGCACGTAATCGCTCATGAACACACCTGACTCAGCTAGTGCGAGCCTCGTCCGGGAAGACGGCCTTTAAAGGCTGTGCGGATAATCAAACACTCACCCCGTCTAAAGATCAGTGCTCCTTCCGCCCTCCACAGTCCCCTTTCTCCCCCTGTTGTCTGTCTGTCAGTCAGATCATTATACAGTTGTGGTCAAAAGTTTACATACACTAGTGAAGATCATGTATGCCATGGCAATATAGGGTTTTCAATAAACTCTACAACTCTTATTTTTCTGTGATGGAATGATAAGGAGCACATATTTCTTTGTCACAAAAAACATTCATGAAAATTTTTTCTTTTAGGAATTTATTATGGGTCTTTTGAAAATGTGACAAAATCTGCTGGGTCAAAAATATACATACAGCAATGTTAATATTTGGTTAAATGTCCCTTGGCCATTTTCACCTCAATTAGGCGCTTTCGGTAGACATCCACAAGCTTCTGGCAAGCTTCTGGTTGAATCTTTGACCACTCCTCCTGACAGAATCGGTGCAGTTCAACTAAATTTGTTGGTTTTCTGAGTCGGACTTGTCTCTTCAGCACAGTCCACATATTCTCTATGGGGTTTAAGTCAGGACTTTGGGAAGGCCACTCTAAGACCTTAATTCTAGCTTGATTTAGCCATTCCTTCACCACTTTTGATGTATGTTTGGGGTCATTGTCCTGTTGGAACACCCAACTACGTCCAAGACCCAACTTTCTGGCTGATGATTTTAGGTTTTCCTGCAGAATTTGGAGGTAGTCTTCCTTCTTCATTATTCCATTTACTTTCTGTAAAGCACCAGTTCCACTGCCAGCAAAACAGGCCCACAGCATAATACTACCACCACCATGTTTGACGGTAGGTATGGTGTTCTTGGGGTGAAAGGCCTCACCTTTTCTCCTCCAAACATATTTCTGGTCATTGTGGCCAAAAAGCTCAATTTTAGTTTCGTCTGACCACAGAACTTTCCTCCAGAAGGCCTTGTCTTTGTCCATGTGATCAGCAGCAAACTTCAGTCGAGCCGTAAGGTGCCGCTTCTGGAGTAATGGCTTCCTTCTTGCACGGCAGCCTCTCAGCCCATGGCGATGTAGAACACGCTTGACTGTGGACACTGACACATGTGTTGCAGCAGCCTCCAACTCATTGCAGACTTGCTTTTTGGTGGTTCTTGGTTGACTCTTGACCAACCTGACCAATTTTCTCTCAGCAGCAAGTGATAGCTTGCGTTTTCTTCCTGATCGTGGCAATGATACAACTGTGCCATGCACTTTATACTTACAAACAATTGTTTGCACAGTTGATCTTGGGACCTGCAACTGCTTTGAAATGGCTCCAAGGGACTTTCCTGACTTGTTCAAGTCAATGATGCGCTTTTTCAGATCCGTGCTGAGCTCCTTAGACTTTCCCATTGTAGTATTTCTGGCTGAGTCTAGTGAATGTGTCAAACAAGCCCTATTTACATGGACTGAAAGAAGTCACCAGCTGGAGTCAATCATAATCACTCGTAAGAAGTTAGGAGGCCATGCCAAAAAGCAAATTGGATTGAAACAACTTTTTCTACATCACCAAATTGGTAATTCAAGGTGCTGTATGTATATTTTTGACCCAGAAGATTTTGACACATTTTCAAAAGACCCATAATAAATTCGTAAAAGGACCATTTTTCATGAATGTTTTCTGTGACAAAGAAATATGTGCTCCTTATCATTCCATCACAGAAAAATAAGAGTTGTAGAGTTTATTGAAAACCCTATATTGCCATGGCATACATGATCTTCACTAGTGTATGTAAACTTTTGACCACAACTGTATCTCTATTGCTCCCTCATGTCATATATGTATGCACGTATGTGTCGCTTCAAGGCGGTAGGGAGTGCCTCTCTTTAGATAATCCACTCCACCCTAGTCAAACATATCTCCATGTCATGTTTATCAATAATTCATCAATTTATAATTACAGTCACTAACATCGCAAACATACAGTGACTTAGTATGTAAGTGTGATCTTAGTTAGAAACATGAGCATAGCAGCTCATTAACGTCTGGGCAACACAACAGAAAGGTCATAGGCAAAGATACCAAAGTGATAACGATTTACTTCAGTCCATTGTTGAAAAATGGTTATCTAGGCTGTAGGCTAGAGCAATTAGGGTCCATGGACTGACAATTATATTGTCATTAACAATCAACACCCCACACCCCCACCCAGTCAACCCCACTGCACAAGCCACTTTCATACATGCCACTTTATACTTTATCACTTGAATTGCACCACTGTGTACATACCTCCACCCTCCCCCTGTAGTATATATTCATTCTCATCCACATACTTGACCTTTTACAATCCAATCAACCACGTGTCTTGACTGAACTCTTGTTTTACCTTGACCTTCCGCACACACTAATGTTAACCCTTTCTCTTATAGTGAAGGAGAGTAAGATCTGGAAAAAGACTTATGGAAAGAGATTTATCAGCTGTCCTGTCTGCAAGCCTGCCTTGATCTCTACTCACACCTCCCACACTCACTCACTCACTCACTCGCTCGCTCGCTCACACAAGCATCCACACTCACTCACTCACTCACACAAGCATCCACACTCACTCACTCACACAAGCATCCACATTCACTCACTCACTCACTCACACAAGCATCCACACTCACTCACTCACTCACTCACTCACACAAGCATCCACACTCACTCACTCACACAAGCATCCACATTCACTCACTCACTCACTCACACAAGCATCCACACTCACTCACTCACTCACTCACTCACACAAGCATCCACACTCACTCACTCACTCACACAAGCATCCACACTCACTCACTCACACAAGCATCCACATTCACTCACTCACTCACTCACACAAGCATCCACACTCACTCACTCACTCACTCACTCACACAAGCATCCACACTCACTCACTCACTCACTCACACAAGCATCCACACTCACTCACTCACTCACTCACTCACTCACTCACTCACACAAGCATCCACACTCACTCACTCACTCACTCACACAAGCATCCACACTCACTCACTCACTCACTCACTCACTCACTCACTCACACAAGCATCCACACTCACTCACTCACAAAAACACCTACACACTCTCTCACTCACACAAACATCCACACACTCTCTCACTCACACAAACATCCACACACTCTCTCACTCACACAAACATCCACACACTCTCTCACTCACACAAACATCCACAAACACACACACCCGTCACGTTGCTCTGGAAGTCCCCTTGCCCACAGAAAGGCCTTCAAGTGGGGTTGCCGCTAAACTGTCGCATAACAATAGCAGGCTGATGATAACCGGAGTGACCAGTACATCTGTATAGAGGGGAGGAGCAGTCTGTGTGTGTGTGGAGGGGGGTTACAGTAGTTGGCTGCTAAATGACACAACCAAACATCAGATATAGCATGTCTTCTTTGAAGAGGATTAAACATCCGTGTGGGCACGAGAGCGTGTCGCACACGCGTGCGCACGGATCCACAAACGCCGACCCTGTCAACAGTGGTGAGAACACCAGAGGAGCAGGTCTCCCACAATTCAGTTCACGCACAAAACAAACCACCCCCCGGGGGGTGGGGGGGGGGGGGGGGGGTCAGAGGAGGACGAGAGATAGTGTGTCGCTGGAGACAGACACCTTTTGCTTTTCCGGCGAATTCCATGTCGTGGGAGGAGATGTGCATGGAGAGGAGGAGGGACAGCGTTCCCTAATTCAATTCCGCCAGTCTTGCGTTCGTGCACAAAAAGCCCTGTGTGCCAGTCGCCAGTGAGCGAGCGCCTGACATCGCTCGCTGTCGACCACAGCGCGCTCTGTTCTGCGCGGCCGCTTCAACGCACGCAGGCTCGAACAGCGATCGTCGGAGGGGCATGGCGTGTGGAAGCATGCAAAGCACTCTGTTTACCGTGCGTGTCTTGTCAAAGGCCTCGCGCTGTCGTCCTGGGAGCGTTCCCCTCTCCGTGTTTGCTGACGGGAGGATGCTCGCAGCTGCCTCTCACCCCTGCTAGCATGCCAGCGACGACCCTGTGGAGACGGAATATTGTTCTCATCCACTGGTGGGTCTGTAGGGAGGCCGGTGTTGCAGCGCAATGCAGAACATGACAATGATTCATCCATAGAGGAGAAAAGGGCTAAGTTGAGCCACCCTTGGTTTCTTTGTTATTGATAAGGACTGACCATTGGGCATACCGAGCATTTGCGGGGGGGGCCGACGTGCTATTTGGGCAGATAAGTCCTGATATATAAATGTATTTTTTCATACTGGTCTGACCGGCCCATAATCAGTAGATCACACTGCGCAAACACACTGTTGAACAACCACCCCGTTCTCTTTGGTCCTGCCTACAGGCAGGAAAAAAGACAAGACTTTGTTTCCTTACCACCGCTGACTGACAGGGGGGCCGGCCCAATCATATCATGAAACCCCTCCTGCCTTTGGCTTGGTGCGCAGTTTGGAGATGAAACGGAAAGGTGGCGCCGAAAAAGTCAAAAGAAAATAAAAAGAGACTTGCTCGTCAAAAAAATGCTGCGAAGTGTGCCGAAATCTTGGCTATGTTTGCCACAGCAGGGCCTTCATCAGCTCCCGTTGCTGATGACAGTGGTGCCGGTGGCACTCAACAGGAGCATGTCGAACCTGCGGTGAACTGGACTACTTGTACATACTGTGTATATTCTGAGTATACAATTAGTAATTATGTTCTGTTGTAATAACGGTTTTGCACTTCTGGTTGGATGCTAACTGTATTTCGTTACCCTGTACCTGTACCTGTGTAATGACAATAAAGTTGAATCTAATCTAATCTTCTGTCAGAACATGTATGAAATGCAACGAGTAGGATGAAGCCACCCACTCCCTTGATGAATATGATAAAATATGATCAAATCATTCTGTATATTGCCCTATGGCCAAGGTGGTTAGTTTAATGCAGGTGAAATGAGCTAAAAAGTTCTGAGCTTTAGTGTTATTTTTACTGTAAGACTGGCTGGATGAGAAAATAAGCCTTGTTTAGTAGCCTACTTTTATGTCTTCAATTCTAAATGAAATAGTCTTAAATGCAAGAAGACGTGTTCACCATTCACCAACAATAACAATAAGTCAGTGGGCAGCATTAAAATTTCTTACTAAACTATTATTGTTTGTGGGGTCAGTACTAGGCTAGCCTATTGGCTAAGTTGCTTTTTTGTCCTGCAAATATAGCAGTCCTTTATGTAGCCTAGATGGTAGGGACAATGTAGGCTTTATAACTGATCTCAAAATCTCACTTTTAAAAATATAATATAGTTTATTATATTATATTATTACATCAACTTCAAAAGGAGCCACCTCTGACGTGGAAAGCTTTCACACTGCACCAGTTTGCACTACTGTGTATATACACCCCCCCCCACCCCCCCCACCCCCACCCCCACCCCACCCTCATTTCTGCCACAGTGAATTCTGTATTTGTAAACCTGTTGCATAGCGATTAAACCCCCATTCTGATTCTGATTCTGACTATGATGTCATAATCACAAAAGATGCTCAAGGTGAGTTATTGTAACTGACCAAGTCATTTGACACAGAGACACGATTCGTAATGGATGACTATGAGTGTGAGTGGTGGATAGATGATGACCGGTAAGATTTGAAACACCTACCACACACACAGCATGTTCTTCACAGTCTCTTCATGCAACAAATCGCAACAATATGTATGTAGGCCAAATAAATACATCAAATTGGAATCGGTGCACACAAGTGTTGGCCAGTTACAGGCTTGGGTGGGATATGCAGAAGTGGTGTGGTCTCTATGACCTGTGAAATTGATGTGCGCTGGGATCTGTTGATATCTGTAGGGATTCAGAGGAGCTGGAGGAGTTCTCCTGCAGTTCTAGCCTATCCTCACAGGACAGCCTAGAGCTGAAGGACGGCCTAGAGCTGAAGATATTTGTTAATCAGCTGACGTGGTATGAACTCTCACACTCACACACACACACACACACACACACACACACACACACACACACATGCACTTAGGCATGGCCCTCATTTCACAAGAAGGGGCTGGTAATCAGAAGGTTGCAAGTTTTCATCCTGGCTGTGCCAGCATGATGTTGTGTTCTTGGGCAAAGCACTTCACTCTACTTGCTTATAAGAAATGCCCCTATACTTGCTGTGTGTCGCTCTGAATAGCGTCTGCGTCTGTGTTTGGACTTTTTCAGTGAGATATTACAGATGGCCCAAAAGCAGGTGGAGCTGGAGTGGCAAGTGAAGCTGGAGGTCCAGCTGCAGGAGGCGAGGGTGTAAGTGTGCACAACACCACATCTGACTCACATCACCTGCCAACTTTCTTACTACTCTGCTAAATGAATCTGAATTTGATGGACAGGTTTTGGGGACCCAATGAGGATGGACTCATGGGCGAGGAAGAGGGACTGGTCCTACCAGGATCATGTGTGCCGGTAAGTGAAACCCTCTGTGATGGTCCTCTGCCTCTCTCCACCTTCCTGTGGCAGTGAGCAGCACTGCAGAGAGCTTTCTATTTAGCCAATAGATCACAAATCCTTTCCTTCATACCACAGTGGCAAGCAAACCCTGAGAGTTTAGAGTGTTCCCTACTTTATAAATGAGCTTAGTGTCTTCCTCATCTCAGCAACTGTTGGTCTGGATAAAAGCGTCTGCTAAATGAATAATTGTTGTAATTGTAATTGTCTGGAAACCTTTGCTGAGAAGTCTGGTAATCCTGTAGGTTGAGTTTGCTGAAGAAACCGTTGTGGTGATAGAGCACGAGAGAGAGGAGGAGCAGCACCACGAGGTTCAGACCAAAAGGTGCAGTACCAGTTCAGTGTAGAGATGGAGTCTAAACTCCTGGATCACTTCCCCTGTTGTCCTGTCTGTCTTCAGAGGACACACCCACATTACAACCATCTAAACCACGTTCTCAGTTGTTTTCCACTGTATCTCCTCTCTTCCTGCTCCCGCGCTCGCTCACTTCCTGTGCCTTTGTCTCTATCTCCAGCTGGTGGCGTCGGCAGGCCGAGCATCTTTGGAAGGCCATCAGGTCAGCAGCAAACTTCTGCTGGGGGGCCATGCGGTGCCAGAGGTCCACTCAGGTCCTGCCGGTTTAGGAAACCAGACCAGCTCTCCTCCCATACCCCCCCCACCACACCCCCCCGAGCCTCCATCCCTTTACCCCACACTACCCCGCCCCATCAACCCCACTTGAAGTTTAGTTTAAGTTTAGTTTAGTTTAAGTTTAGTTTAAGTTTAAGTTTAAGTTTAAGTTTAAGTTTAGTTTAGTTTAGTTTAAGTTTAAGTTTTAGTTTTAGTTTTAGTTTTAGTTTTAGTTTTAGTTTTAGTTTTAGTTTAAGTTTAGTTTAAGTTTAAGTTTAAGTTTAGTTTAAGTTTAGTTTAAGTTTAAGTTTAAGTTTAGTTTAAGTTTAAGTTTAGTTTAAGTTTAGTTTAAGTTTAGTTTAAGTTTATGTTAAGTTTAGTTTAAGTTTAGTTTAAGTTTAGTTAAGTTCATCAACCGAACACTTCCCACCCCCCATTAACCCCCTAGGGCCTAATCCAAGAAAACTACCCACCCCCCATTAACCCCCTAGGGCCTAATCCAAATAAAGTGTTCCTTAAAATTCAAGGGGAGCAGTGTCTTTTGTCATTTGGTTGAAAGTGTAAACTGCATGTGTATGACAAAACAAATATACAAATACGCAGTCTTTTTCTCCAAACTGTGTTTGTCCACGTTTTACCGTGTAATGCTTCATGGACACAAGCGCTTTACTTGCTGACTGTCAGGAGCTAGGCGCAGGCTTGGCCTCAATCATATCCTTGCGAGATGTGGCAGAGTTCACTATCCTTTCTAAATAAGAGCACATTGTTATTATGCACGCTCATCCAGATCAATTAATATAGGATCGATTTTCAGCAACCCAATTTGTTAGCTGAATGTTTTTTAACCACTGCACCGTCATTATTAGGATCTGATTGGAAAGTAACTCCATGACCAGTGAGCTGATGACTTGTGGATTTCTATCTTCCAAACCAGAGGTGGGAAAACCTTTTGACTTGGGGGGGCACACAAAGTTCTTAAATTTACTGTAAATATACTCTGTTCCTGATTGGCTACAAGGGTGTCCATCAGGTGATAACTGAGGCTTTTCCCTTTGGCACTTGTTTGGTTTCACACAATGATTGTTTCATAATCCGACTACCCGCTATGTTTGGGACTATAACGTTGTTATGATCAGTGACCGATGCTCTTTCGTAAAGCTCTCTCTTGGAAGTCGCTTTGGATAAACGCGTCTGCTAAATGAATAAATGTTCATTTATTCCATAACTCAAGACTATGAGCCTGTACATAGTGATACATAGTTTGAATAAATTTGGCGGGCCGGATTAAAAAATTTGCTTTGTCACCCTTCGGAAAAATCATTTTCTTCCAGCTGTGGGGTGTGAAGAATGGGGGTAAGTTGAGCCAGTCTAAAATGTAATGTTACATAATTTTAGGCCAAAATTATGCCATCACACCTCGTTCATATAAAGTTCGTATTCCCCTGCTGCGTAGAGAAGTGGGGTGTTGTTGTTGTTGAGAAGTGGGGTGCAGCCTAATAGAGAAGGGAAGAGAAGGGAATAGAGGAAAGGGAGGGAATGGAGTAGGTCTGTAAGGAGAAGGGGAGGGAGGGAGGAGGTACAGAGAGTGAAGGGAGAGGTATGGAAGGATGGAAGAGGCAAATTATATTAGATCAAATGTGAAGCTTACCAGGGATACACAACACCTTGAACTGAATGTACACAGTTTAGTTTGTGACATTACTGTTATGCCCTTTCTTTAGATACGTCTCAAAACTTGAGAGTTTAAAGGCACTTAGAAATGTCAGCTGTTGTTGTTGTTCAGAATCAGAACTTTACTTTATTGATCCCTGAGGGGAAACTCTTTAGTGTTTTTGTTGTTGCTTTATTGTTCCTTTCCAACAAGTAGACTATTGCCCATCAGTGGTGCCTGCCTTAGAGTTTTAAACTGTTCGGCTGAATACTCTTATAGCTCTTCCCTTGGCACTTAATGGTGTCTCACGATGTATGTTTTATGAACTATAAGCGCGCTATGTTTTGGGGTCCATCACGTTTCTCTACTCAGTGACAGGTTTTGGGATTTACTTCACGATTCCTTCAGGACATAACAGTAAGCAGCTTAGTGAACACGTTCATCACTATTGTTGTGTTGAGGTTTCTTTGTTAACTGTACACAAATGTAATACTGTAATACAAATGCCTTTATTGAACCCTTTAAGGGTTCTTTCTGCTTTCATTACAACAAAATGATGAAATTATGTAAATGAGTTATTTCAGATAATGAAGTTGAATCTACCAGTTCACACTTTGAATTAACAGTCTTGCTAAAATTGGCATTGAAGCAGAATGATAACAAGGCAGCTTTATCATATTTTTGGGGGAATAATCTGCAATCATGCAGATTTATGAGAGTCGGTTCATGTGTGCGCCTGCAGTAGGAATCGACTGACTTGCAGCAATGTATTCTGACTGTCAGAGAACGAGGAGAATGCTGATTGGCATTGACCTAAACAACTGGAAATCAATGGCTGAATAAACTATCGGTCAGAACGTGGATAATGGACACAGAAAGTGCTGACCAAGCTGCCTGTTTATCATATGACCTGAAATCAGCCTAATAATCTGATCACGTTTTCAGGCTACTGTGACAGACGCATGGAGCAAACCAGGACCTGCAATCTGATGGCAACAAAAAGGTCATCTGGTCATTAGGCCATTAGATTGCTTGCAAGGGTCTAGAACAAGCTGCATGCAGGTTTCAAATCTATTGTTGACCTATTATTCCGTTTAGACAGTTTTGTATATCTTGTTAGTGTTTATGGACATATACAATGAAATATTTAGCTACTGTTGTCATGGAACATAGACCCTAAATGGTGGGGTCAGGTGGCTTAGTGGTTAAGACGTTCGGAAAGTTGTGAGTTTGATTCTCAGGCCACAGGGGGAGTGTTTCTGAACTTGCTGTAACATGCTCTGGATAAGAGTGTCTGCTAAATTAATACATGTAAATGGACATTATAGCCAGCCATTATACTGACTTGCCAGTTGAATCAGATTGTTGTGTTCTTCCAGTGGCAGTTTGCTGTATAGGAAGGTCACATCAACAAAGTCTCTATTCTCCAAGAAGTTCTCTTTTGTTTGTTACTGTTTTTCGTTTGGTTCTTTGTACACTACAGTATCTGCAACTAAAAATCAACTAAAAATGTATCCCCATTCCTACAATATGTAAATCACTTTTGTTTGTTTTTTTCTAATATAAATTGTGTTATGTTGTTTTTAGTGGGTGTGTTTTGTCTTAGTTTTCTGCCATAGATATTTATTATTTATGATTTTCTAACCCCTAAAAACTTGAATATTTGCACTTCATAGACACGTTAGTGTAAAAAAAAAAAGCGTCTTGGCCCAGTTGCTTTGTGCGGTTTTGTGGAGAAAAGTGAAGCTAATGGTGGCTAACTAGCTAGCCACAGTCACTAACATCACACTGTGACTTAGTGTGTAAGTGTGATCTTGGTTAGAAACATGAGCATAGCAGCTCATTAACGTCTGGGCAACACAACAGAAAGGTCATAGGCAAAGAGACCGAAGTGATAACGATTTACTTCAATCCATTGTTGAAAAATGGTTATCTAGGCTGTAGGCTAGAGCAATTAGGGTCCATGGACTGACAATTACATTGTCATTAACAATCAACACCCCACACCCCCCATCCAGTCAACCCCACTGCACAAGCCACTTTCATACATGCCACTTTATACTTTATCACTTGAGAAATTGCACCACTGTGTACATACCTCCACCCTCCCCCTGTAGTATATATTCATTCTCATCCACATACTATACCCTTTATACTTGTTATAGTTTATATGCCCCCTTCCGTACAGCTATTGTTTTTAGTTTTATTTTAGTCTATGTTTATCTTATTTAGGTTCCATATATAATCTTTGTTTGCTTCATACTGCCACGGTAAATCCAATATTTGTGTATCTTGCATGGCGAATAATTTTTTCGACATAGGGTACGAGAGAATTTGGTTTAATTGTTTAATTCTACACTTCAGTCTTTGGATTTTGAAGTGCCAAAAACGTGTGCTTTCTAGACCACACTAATACCTCATAAATAATAGGTATGCACAGGCATAGGCATACAGAAATATGTATTGAACGTCAAATTTCAGCAACAAAACTGACCAATCAGCAACCGGAGCGATGCACCCTCAAAGTTTTCTCATATATTCTCATAAATCCCTCTAGTTCTTCAATGTTATTTGCAGGATTGTGACAAACAAAGCACTTTGAATTTGACAGCTAGTATTTGCACTGAGTCTTATTTTCAGAATGTGTACAATGACGCTGTTGTAAAAGTGAAATCATGTAATCAGAGGCATGAAGTGTGTGTGTGGCTGTTGAGGGCTGTTTGATCTCTGACACAACGCAAGGGTTCGGAGTCAAGCTCTCCCTCGAATACTCAATTACCCAGCAAGTAGAACCACTAGTGCACTCCAGCCACTCCATCTCCCACACACACGCATACACACACACACACACACACACACACACACACACACACACGCACACACACACACACACACACACACACACACACGTCCTTGGAGTCCTACACAAAGCAGGCTCCCAGTCACATCTTCAATAGTATCTTGTACCTTGTGTATTTTATATATTTTTTTGTATTTTTAATTGTAATCTGTACAGTGTACTCATTGCACACTGTACCCTGCTGCTGTTGGACTTCCGTGTGTCTTGCATTTCCCCACTGCGGGACAAATAAAAGATTATCGTGTCTTATCTTCTACCTCTGAATGACATTCGATGTGAGTGTGTGGTGCGAGCGTGTGATTACAAGGGAGAGGCGTGTGTGTTTGTGCGTGTGTAGAGCATCTGAGTCATCAAGGTGAGTCAAATTCTTCCGCCTCCATCTACCTCTTTTAATGCTCTCATCTTCAACTACCGTTTACCGCCGTCGCTATCCATCTGGGTTCCTGTTTCTGTAGGTATCGCAAAGAGAAATCCAGTCATCAATACATAAAAACACACACACACACAGACAAAATAACACATACTCAGAATGACAACAGGGTTAATTCAGCTGTGGTGGAAAAAAAGCGGGAAAATCCCAGAGGTTAAACAGGAGAATCGGGCCTAATCGCACTTTAATAATTTATTTGTAAGTATTTTTAATTACGTTTAACTTGACTTCCCTCTCAGCTTGGCTTCCCCCAGCACACGGTGGGGTGCTGTCACTGCTGACTGTGCAGGCTGTGCTAAGGGCCTGAGAGCTGCGGGGTGTGTCATTATCTCGCTGTCCTTCAGGCTGCTAATGTTCTCCTTCAGCCCTAGGAGATGCTGCTGAGCTGTTTGTCTGTCCGGTCTTGACATCCCCTCAGGGCGTGTGTGCTGTGTGTGTGTGTGTGTGTGTGTGGGGGGGGGGTTATAATGACGGTCTGCTCACATTCTCAAACACACACACCTGGAGCTCCTCTGACGGTGCAGATCTGCATCCTCCTCTCCGTCTCCATGGCGCCCCCCGATGGACATGTTCCAGGAGCTGAGCGTGTGTTCACAGGGATGTTGGGGTGCCTGGTACCTTATAAGGGAAGCTGGCAGAGACTCAGACCAGCACGGAGCTCGTTCCTTTGGCCTGCCAGCGTTGCTTCGAGACAGAAACTGATTTGAAGAGCTTTCGTTAAAGAGTACGGATCCCAAATCCCACCGCTGGCGCGTTAACCACATCCAAAACGATTCTGCTGATCTCAATACTCTTAACAGAACCAAATAAGCTATCCCAGAATCCTGATCCATCTCCTCTGATACACTGCGTGTCTGCTGGGATGTTTCTGGGATTGGACAAGAGCCTCCAACTGTCTGGAGCAGGACTCACCTGACGCTGGAGTTTTCCTGTGACAGCCTCTGTTCCGTCTGAGCAGTTCCAGTCGAGGAAAACATCAACTTGGAGCTTCCTTGGTAGCGCGGCCGAGAGAGAGAGAGAGAGAAGCAGCGGCCACTATTGTTTTCACAGAAATCATCCGTGGCATTTAACTATTCATAAAGACGAGCCTATGAAGCCCCCTCCCCGTCTCCCAGGTCGGGATGTATCTCTGTGGTTTTTCCTCATCTCTAAATTTAGCGAATGGTGTTCTTCCTTTTCATCCTGGCCTATTTTTAGATGAGCACACCGTGGCTTTTAGCTTGTTCTAAATATACGTGGGCTTTCCTCCTGGGGGCTGTTTTTTTTTTTTTCGTTGAGGGGAGCCGTGTACACGTGACAAATACTATCTTGAATCATGGAGGGCACACATCCTCTCGCTGAGCAACAGCTCACTGCAGGACGAGGCAGGGAAGAGGGAAACCATGTCATGGTCGGATACTTCATCGACAAACCTTCCTAATGGGATGTCGTGCGACAGCCGCTATCTTCTCACCCTGTCGTCTCGCTCATTAGCATCTAGCTAGGCAAGACGGAGGGCGTCGCGGGGCCTCTGTGATGGGTTCAGTTTAATAATGCCATGCTTTACTACTATGGCACAACGTGCGCTCATAAAAAAATAACCAAATAACCTACATTCTGAATGGCTCTCGTACCGTAAAGGCTATTCATATCTTGCCTTGCCTCATATCTTTGCTGCACTGAATTTGTCACTGATTTTGTCTTGCACTCCAGCGTGTGCAAATCTGTATTCTACACTGGTATAACAGAGACTAAGATACAAGCTATTACGTATGGGGACACCTCTAGATTAACGCTGAAACACATTAAAACCAGCAGTTAAAATGCGGTTCCACTACTAAACGTATTTGCCACCTTGTATACAAACACGTAAAAGACTTGCACGTAATCGGGTCTAATGTTTTGTTTGTATGCAAGTGGCGATGCATTAAATTGTGAGCGATCAACCATGTGTATTTGTAAACCGTTTCATTAGACGCTAGTTTGGACTGCAGGCGTTCAGCGTGTGATTGTGGCCGATGTAAGGGCTCCACCTGCTGGTAGGATGGGAAACACACACCGCTTGCAGCGATATGGTCAACCGAGCTCTGAACGACGAATACGTAACCCACAAAATCAACCAACAGCAGGAGCAAGGAAGGAGTGGAAAGAAATGGATATTTTTTTCAGAATTTTATTCTTGAAATTATTTAGAAAAAAAAAATCATTTGTTCATGTACGTTTATATATTTTCTTTTTAGTTTTTCCACCTACTAACAATTTTTGCTCCCCCCACACCCCCCCCCCCCCATCTCCTTGTTCCCCTTTTTCCTGTATTCCTGTGAACTGATATGGGGAGGGGGGAGGGGGGGGGTCTACCTAAATGCCCCACAGTGCCAACAGTTGGAAGTGTGAAGGGCCAAGCGCGAGAGCGAGAGAGAGAGACAGGGGTACAGGTGCGAGACCGGGGTACGGAGGGCAGATGAGGGGGCGGGGGAGAGTAGGCCAATAGGGCATGCCAAGCCTGATAGGGGGTGAGGGAAGGGAGGATCTGAGGGACACACACCCCCTGCCACTTCAGCAGGGGGCCAGATCTCCACGCACTGTGGAAGTCCAGGAGCATCTGTCCCCTCTGGACTGCAGGAAGGGCTGAACCCACGTTAAAATGGCTCAGTGAAGTCAAGGCCGAGAACTAGAAATGCTGCCAGTGTCACATTAGTGGGTGAGCGCCCCCGCTTCAACCGACCATTCTGGGACGATCACAGTCCGACATGCTGATTGGACGGACAGAACGGAACTTGGCTGACGTGGCCCCGCCCTTATCAGCGACCTTCTGCGGTCACGCCGCTGCAGTTATAGCCCTTAGTCTTGAACACGACCCCACCCCGGGAGGTCATAGGAGGATAGAACCGCATAGATGTGTGTGTGTGTGCGTGTGTGTGTGTGTAGCAAGGTCCTCGCCGGCTAGACAGAGGATCTCAGTAAAGTCATTCAGCCATTTTCCATTCGCTACAATCATCAGACGACAGCTACAACCAGGAAAAACAAGCTGGCCTTCTGGGTGGCGATTGTGTTGAAAGTGAGAAAAAAAAAAAAAATCTGGAAAACAATTCGGGGTCAGACGAGGCCACCTGGCTAGAAGCCTTCCTTCTGCCCATATCCTGGGGGATTCTGAATACAATTATGTCCGGCAAATAATAATAAAAGGCCAGTCATTCAACAACGACGACATGTTCAAAAGTTTAAGCCCTCCAGAACGAGCTGTTTGATCTACTCGACGTGTTCTTCAGTTAGCAATTAGAGAGAGAGAGAGACAGTGAGCAAGAGAGAAAGAGAGAGACAGTGAGCAAGAGAGAGAGATAGAGAGAGAGAGACAGTGAGCAAGAGAGAGAGAGAGAGAGAGAGTGAGCAAGAGAGAGAGAGAGAGACAGTGAGCAAGAGAGAGGCTCAACGTTTTCAGTTTACTCGGTTCGAACCTTAAAAAAAATTTCAATAGGTGGTTGAAATGATCGCTTCCCTTCTGTTCCATTTCCGCCGCCGGGCCAGAGTGAGGGGAGTCAGGTGACCGCGGGATAGTGAGGAAAACATCAAACAGCTACGCAACACAACACAGCCAGAGGTTACCGCCACAGCAAGCGGATGAGGTCCCGACTCCCTCTGCTTGGGGTGTCAAACCTCCAGTCCTCGAGGGCCGCTGTCCTGAAGGTTCTAGATGTTTCCCTGGTCTAACACACCTGATTCAAATGAATAGGTTGTTATCAAGTTTTGTATGACCCGTTCATTAGAATCATGAAAACCTTTAGGACAGGGGCTCTCGAGGACCAGGATTGCCCACCCCTGCGCTAGAGTCACAGGTTGGGTCACTTCAAACCGCCCGCCTCTTGACTACGCTTTTAGGGCCTGCTCCGGTTCCCCCCCCCCCCCCCCCCCCCCCCCCCCAAGACGTGCTTGACATCCTCAAGCTACGTCACACGGTTCGTTGACAAAAAGGCTCAAATGACAATTAAGAGCAAAGGGGTGACTGCATCTACCAAGAGTTCTCCATGGCAGGGTAACACAGTTGTGCTAAGTTCATAAGGCATTTTGTTACAGTGCTGTTCTCAGTAAGCTAAGGGAAAATAGACGCTATTAGCACGACACGGGGAATCTAGGGCGGTCTGGAAGGGGAGGAGGCGGTGCTTCGGTTGAATTTCCAACATAACCTTTTGAGGTAGACAGGTACACTGAGTCAGGTTATAAATGCTGTCTGAATGCTGGATTCTAGGCCAAGTCGTGAAACGAAAATGCTGCCTGATGTTAAAGGACAGGCTCCGGACAGGCATTACTGCGTTTAATTCATCATCGGATGAGGTGATGATGGGTGGTGGGGGGGTGGAATGATTGTTATTTTTGAATATCAAGACTGCCGGCCGATGTAGAATGAGTAGCTATTAACAGCTCGAAGGTTATTATTTCCGGAACGACTCCGAAACAAATTCTTGTTTGCTTGTCGGAACTGAAGTTGACGGTTAGCGGGTTTGAATCAATCCCCCCTGCTGTGGAAACGACCGGCGATGACCGTTGGCATGGACCTAGTGGCTGTTCTGTTAACACCTCCACCCCCCCCCCCCACCCCCCCACCCCTCCACCCGGGCGACAGAGAGAGAGAGGGATTAAAACGGACCAAACCAAAAAGTTATTTTTTTTTTTTTACCAGCGAGTCAATAAAACACCACACTATCTCCACGGGTCAACATTTCAAACAGCAGCATGTAAACCTCAGTCAGACTCCATCGTTAACATTAGAGGGCACATTTACAAGGCATTATCGTTTAAATAAGACTCTATGGCCTCTGACCATTGTCTCTCGTCCTTTAAAGACACCCCATGCCGTTCCAACACAATACACTTTTGAACCCCCAAACTGCCACCCCCCCCCCATCCCTTTCTAACAGTCTCACGTTGTTCTTGAGATTTAAAGATACGATTAAAAAATATATAGATATATATATATATATATACTATTCCAGTGTAAGGTTACTGTTCTGTCAGTGTTGTCTCCCCCCACGGTGATCATTTTCAAGTTTTAAAAACATCCTCCATGTGAACGCAATGCAAGTCACACTAGATTCACCACAGAAGCCAAGAACGTGAAGAGTCTGTGTGTGTGTGTGTGTTTGTTCGTGTGTGTGTGTGTTCGGACGGCCTTCATCCGGGCGTGCAGCTCTCTCTTTTTTTTTCCTTTTTCTTACCCCCCTCGATTCATTTTCAGAAGGAGGACAGGAGTGGAGGGGGTCGGGAAGCACTGCAACATCACTGGAATACTTAAGAGCGCATGGGAAGGACCGAGTCCAGAGGGTGTACAGAGAGGTGAGGCGGCCTGGTTCTCTGGGACAGGGGGGGGGGGAGGCCCAGGACCCGTCCCATAACACAGAGAATGTACAAAGTTCAAAGGGGGCGGATTGACGGAAGGAACGAGAGAGAGAGAAAGAAAGAGCGCAAAAGAGGGGGGGGGGGGAGCGAGGGAGAAAGAAAGATGAAGCGAGAAGTCTGACGATTTTTCTGAAACGGAGAGAGAGAGAGAGCAAGGCAGAGAGAGAGCAAAGCAGAGAGCTAGGCAGAGAGAGAGCAAGGCAGAGAGAGAGCAAAGCAGAGAGAGAGCTAGGCAGAGAGAGAGCAAAGCAGAGAGAGCAAGGCAGAGAGAGAGCTAGGCAGACAGAGAGAGCAATCAGAGAGAGAGCAAGGCAGAGAGAGCTAGGCAGAGAGAGAGCTAGGCAGAGAGAGAGCAAAGCAAAGAGAGAGCAAGGCAGAGAGCTAGGCAGAGAGAGAGAGTAAAGCAGAGAGAGAGCAGAGAGAGAGCGCAAGGCAGAGAGAGAGCAAGGCAGAGAGAGAGAGAGAGAGAGAGAGAGCGCAAGGCAGAGAGAGAGCAAGGCAGAGAGAGAGAGAGAGCGCAAGGCAGAGAGAGAGCAAGGCAAAGAGATGGAGAGAGAGCAAGGCTGAGAGATGGAGAGAGAGAGAGCGAGACAGATAAGACAAAGCGGGGGGGGGGGGGGGGGGGGGGGAGGGGAGTGGGGGTTGAAACAGGCCTCCATGTGCACCGGGCTCATCGGTAGACCAGGTGTGATATGGTGCCAGACTTGAAGTTGAGCTGATGGTTGGGCACGAAGCTGTGCTGGGGCGTCTTCCTGGTGCACACGTCCTTGGCGTACAGAACCATGCAGGTGTCGCACGACACCTTGGAGCAGTTCACGCACGTGTGCGAGGCGCCGGGCTTGTTGCAGAAGCCGCACCGCGAGCCGCCCAGGACCGCCCTCTCGCCGCTGGCCCCCATGGGCACCGCCATGGCGACGGACTTGCTGGGAAACAGCTTGGTGACCACGAGAGGCTTCTCCACCATCTGGGGGTGGGGGTGGGTGAGGGAGTGGGCGAGGGCGAGCGGGTGAGAGTGAGCGTTGGAGTAGACCGACAGCTTCTCCTTGATGGGGATGTAGCCGTCCAGGGGGCGGGGGGACTTGGGGGGGTAGTCCTGCAGGCCGCAGCAGGGGGAGGGGTCCACCTCGTGGCAGGAGGGGCACAGGATCATGTCGCACCTCTGGCAGGAGGCCAGGCTGGAGCAGCCAAGCCCACAGCCCTGGCATTTCACCCCGCTTCCCCCGCCGTGGGCCTTCAGCACCCAGCCGTCCCTGGCGTCCCTGGAGGGGGGGCGGGAGGGGGTCTGCCTGCCCCCCAGCCCCGCTCCGCCCCGCTCGGTGTACAGGTCGATCTCGTCCAACGAGGACAGGTGGTAGGAGGAGTAAGGGTCGGCCGAGGGCGGCGACTGGATGGGGAAGAAGTCGGCCACGGGGCTGTAGGTGGGCGGGGCGGCCACGGAGAAGAGCGAGGCGGAGGTGCTGGGCCGGAGGATCTCGTCCTTCAGGTCCTCCTCTGCGTCCACGAACAGAGGCTCCTTCCTCAGGCTCAGCGAGGCCTTCAGCACGGGCTTGTTGGCCGCCGAGTGCCAGTGCCCCGCGCCGTCCGTTACGTCCACCGACTTGGACGGCCTCCCCCCTCGCCTCAGGTGGTGGGGGTGGGCGCGCTCCGCGTCCGCCTGCCGCACCGACAGCCGGGCCACGTCGGCCCCCAGGCTGTCCCGCCGGCGGAGCGCCTCGGCGCAGCCCGCCGCGTCGTCCCGGCAGCCCCTCCGCAGCTCCAGGGCCTCCAGCTCGTTGGCGGTCCCCCGGGCCAGAGCCACCACCTCCCCCAGCAGGCGACACTCGGCCTGGGCCAGGAAGAGCTCGAAGGCCAGCTGGCGGAGGTGGGTCGGCCCGCCCGGGTGCTCGCGGACGTGGTACTGCAGCTCGTGGTCGCGGGAGTAGCCCATGGAGCGCAGGAGGGCGCGGAGGTCGGCGTCGCACACGGCCGACTGGAGGTGATACACGTACGGGCCGGTGAAAGTCTGCAACACCAGATAGGAAACCTTTAGTCAGGTCAGGGATTACACCAAGAAAGAAACACCATGCTGAATGAATACACTACTTTTTGGAGAAAAACAAAGAAGAAATAATAGTTAAATATTTCACATTTTTCAAAGGGAAACCTATATCATGGGAGTCAGGTGGCTCAGCAGTTAAGGTGATGGGCTCATGATCGGAAGGTTGAGAGTTTGAACCCCCGGCTGTAGCTATGTGATGTTGTGTCCTTGGGCAAGGCACTTCACCCTACTTGTCCCTGTACTTAATGTATGTCGCTTTGGATAAAAGCGTCTGCTGAATGAGGTATTATTATTATTATAATTATCATTGAACAAAAATGGGAAGCTCAGCTTTGAGGGCACCGCAAGAAGTTTTGCCTCACAGAGTGCAGCGTGAACCAGGCCATCGGTCCACCGAGGAGAGCCTACCTTGATGCAGCGGAACTCCTTCTTCCAGGGGAAGAGCAGCAGGTTGGTGCAGATGGTCTCCAGGGTGTGAAAGGCTCTCTCCAGGCTGCGCAGACTGGCTCCCCTCTGGCAGCGCAGCGCCTTGTCCACCACCTCGTAGAAGCGCACCATCCGGAAGCGCTGCCCGGGGTCCGGCTGGTAGGCCCCCAGCAGGGCCGTCGCAGTGGAGAGGAGGGCCTCGCTGTCCCCCTGGCGGCCGCCCTCCGGGGCGGACCCGCTCTCTCCCCGGCCTCCTCCTCCCTCCTCCAGGCGCCTCTCCAGGGCCGCCACGTACCTCCTGAACAGGTCCTCTCGCAGCTTGGCATCCATTTGGCGGCAGTTGACTAAGTCAGCCGTGAGACCGCCCTCGTTCTTTTGCTCGCATGCCCAAAAACCCAGGAATGCTTCTGTCACACAGCCCTCCCTGTCGCCATCTTGAGGCGTGGACACACACACACAATCTGCTGATGACTGGAGGTGAGTTAAGGCACAGGGACAGGCCTCAGGGCCCAATCAGAGAGCAGCAACCATGCTCTGAACGACACCGGACTAAACTGAAGCACTTCCTGTTTTGAAATGGGTGGGCGGGCTTATGGGCATCTTGGCTTGGTTGGCCGTGACCAGACGTCTGTACTCCTCCTTCAGCGCGGTGGGGAGATCTGCTCCTCGAGCTCGGACCCTCGGGAGTTGCCTGGGCATCCAACCAAAGTCCTTCTTGCTCAACCGGGGCGAGCTGGCAGAGCGTGTAAGGTCACTGAGCTGGCAGGGGCAACGTCACAGCGGCGGGCATTTCCATCGCTAGCGACAAGCTGCAACGACAAGAATATCACATGAACATCTAGCGCAGGCAGAGCGGAGCAGAGAGCCAGAGCCGTTCTGGACTCGCCTCATCACTGAATCTGCATTCCTTTTCACCAACGCCTGAAAAAAAGGGGAGATGTTTGATGAGATGGATGGAGACAAGACTCCCACCCACTCATACATACCAGTACAGTGCGTGTGTGGGCTGGACAGAGGACATGCAGTCGTTCCCTCTCCTGCTTGGCTATGCAGAATCTTGCAGCTACACCACCTATCTGCCCGCATACAACACGGCGTGCTATTCCAATTTGATGTGCGTCAACGGCGAGGTTTGATCATGCAGATCGAGCTAATACAGTCGTTCTCTCTACAGCATATTCCAGCACGATCTTCACCTATAATTTGACATTCAGCGATGCGTATGGATCGCTACCCTAACCGCAAGCACCCAAATACGGTCAACCCAGTCCCCTCCGAATAATACCCATCAGAGGCTGATCATGCAGTAATATGATTATAACATGACACACTGTGCAGGTTTAAGAGTAGTCAGCTTCACTAACCAGCTACACCATTACCAGGATGGCGATCAGCGTCACACGGTGCGCATCATCACTGAACCAGTAACGTTTTTCCATGCATCCAGTGAAGTGGTTACACGGTCCTGTTTTGACGGCCAGTTCAGATCAAATATTCACCGCAAATAGCTGTCAAATGCATCCTCCAAGCAATCCGACGTAGTGGTAGCTGTAGCTCAGCATATGTAGCTTGCTAGCTCGCCATCTGGGCTGTCACTGGCATGCCCACCCAACCCCCCCCCCCCCCCCCCCCACGATCTCCAGCACACAGGGCAGTGAACGCCCATTTCCCCTCCGCGCGGCAGCGCGGATACGCCGCCGCCGCCGCCTCCTCCCGGTCCTGCATCCATCATCTCCTAATGCGCTCCTGCGGTGCAAGTGCAAACCCCATACCCCCCTCTTGTTAAATACGTACCGTTTTCCTAAATCCATATCACAGACGCACCGATCATCACGTCTTACCTTTTCTTGCTGCTGGAAATTCCCGTCCCCGAAATGCGCATGCGGAATCCTCTGACAGCAGCGGTGAGACGGCTCATGAAATGTAACTTTAAAATCATCCGCTTCTCCTGTTTTTACAGCTGGTTAAAGACCGTATGTAGGGCCGCATAAAGCTACCGAGCGATCCGCGGTTTTATCGCCTCCATCGACACCTGTTTTCCTGGTCTGTTGGTTCATAGTCCGAGCCTCGGTTTTACGCTTCCTGCGTTTTTTCCCTGTGCTGGTGCAAGTGAGATGTTGCCAGGTTCGTTAAAAACCCGCGTTATAATGATTTTCTTCCTTAAGGCTTTTAAGCACTGGTGCATTACCACAGCCCACGGATAGAAGATGAGAAACGTGAGAGACCCCCCACATTAGTGACGACACGGGGTGGGGTTATGCAGTTCTGCAGTTCACTTGGGTCATAATTAAAATGGAGAAACAGAGCAGCAGCCATATTATATGTGAGAATAAAATACTCTATAGGAGAAGCAGGAGTGATATCTATAGTCTATGGAGGAGTCGAGTGGCTCAAAGGTTAATGTGTTGGGCTCACGATCGGAAGGTTGTGAGTTTGATTCCCGGCTCTGGCTACGTGATGTTGTGTCCTTGGGCAAGGCACTTCACCCTGCTTGACTCAGGGAGAATGTCCCTGTACATACTTTAAGTTTCTCTGGATAAAAAGTGTCTGCTAAACGAATACATGTCAATGTATGGTCCTTCCAGATTTAGGGGGGGTTTCAGTGTGACTGGAGGCTGTGGCTGTTTCAGAAACCGTGTCACAGCGCCAGTGCCTCTACTGAAGATGGATGCTGCCGGTGACCAGGTTTGATGACCAGGTTGTGACCACCAAGGGAAACAG
>CM059292.1:9987500-10005000 GCA_030340665.1 Neosalanx taihuensis
TAGTTCTAAACCCCCCCGGACTGTCGACTTGTCCGACTGATAGAGTAACGCATACCTCACACACGCGCACTCGCTCATGCTCTCTGATTGTCAGCTCTCCTGTCTCAGGGGCGCTAAATCCTGATAAATTAAAGCTCTTTAATTATTTAAACACCGGCCTCTGAAATCAGCAGGCTTTGATTTATATCTGAGTTTAAGACAGGTGGAGGCTGGAACAACACTGCGCTGATTGATGACCTCAGAGAGCTGTGTTTGTGGGTGGGGGGGGGGGGGGGGGGGGGGGGGGGAGGGAGAAAGTGAGTGAGGAAGGGGGGGGGGGGGGAGCTAATGTAGAAGGTACATCAATCTACAGCAGGAAACCGTCCCGGGCCTGTCTTCATTAGAGAGCGGCCGTTTCCGTTGAGAGCTTGGCAACGCTCGCCGAGGCAAGGCTGTTCCGGCAGCTTCCGGCCGCCAGGGCCCGTATCTGACGGGGAGGCCGTCGAGCCGAGATGAAGGAGGGGATGTGGAAATCGACTTTGTCTCTGAGCGAGCCGCGTTTGTCGCAGCGACGGCGAGTTTCTGACGAAACCGTCCTCCTTCCGTCCCGCGGGGATGAGGAAAAGTACCTCTCCTCCGCCTCTCACCCACTCTCATCTTATAATTAGTTCAGCGGGAGCGCAGGACTCACCCGCCCGTTACTTCCTTTGGTGGTCGTCCCCCTTTTCTTTCTCTTCCCCTTTTTTTTGGGGTTTTTCGAAAAAGGAAAAGAAGAAAAGAAGAAGAGAAGAAAAAAAAAATCGAAACCTGATCTGATTTTCCCGCTCCTGGCAGAAGAACCGTGTGAAGAGAGAGGAGGAGAGAGGGGCAGGCTGGTGAGAGAACTAACGAGATACCCCAGCGCTCCTGGGCAGGAAGGAAGTGAGGCTGAAAACATGGCAGTCTTGTCTTATCTGTTTGGTGGCGGTAAAGAGGGGGGGGGGGGGAGGCAAGCAAGGTGGGGATTAGGAGAAGGAAGAAAGCGAGGCGATGGGGGGGGGGGGGGAGAGAGAAGAAGAAAAAAAAAGGAGCCGAAAGAGAGAAGTGAACAAACGGAATCAAAATTTCATAAAGTTGAAGCGGGCGCCTTTCTTTGATGCGAGTGTGAGGTAGTGTGTGTGGGTGTGTGCGGTCTGCGGGGCTTGTGTAGGGGGTGGCAATTAGCGCTACAAGGCCCCGCAGGCTCCCTGGCAGACACGGGGGTAGCACCGTTCTCAGGAGCGCGTCGCACGTGGCGCCCCAGACGTTCTCCTCCCCGCGAGTTCCTTTTGTTCGGGGGTCCTTCTCATCTTCATCTCCCGTGTCTGGGGTTCCTCCGCTATCCCGCCCTGCGTTCCCTTAACCCCCTTCAAACTCGACCTGTCGTCCCCCTCGATCCGTCTCAGGTGCTGAACGGCGGTGGAGAGGCTGGCTCTCGCACTCTGGAACGTTCCTGGGGACTGAGCTGAGTTTCTGGCATGGCTGATGTGTGTGTGTGTGGGGGGGGGGGAGTGGTGGTTCTGTGTTAACCCAACCGCACATTCAAGAGCTTTGACCTGATGTGTTTCCCGGCGGGATATCTGACCATCCCTACCTGTGTGACTCACACACACACACACACACACACACACACACACACACACACACACACACACCACACACGTGGGGCAGAAACCGAGCTAGTCAGACCTGTAGGTTACAATCTGTTTGGGTGTCTAAAAGGTTTGAGACAACATTGAACCTCTTATGGCAGAATTAAAGACAGAGAGAAGCTCACAATTTATAAGCCCCCACATGTAAAACTGGTTTGTACCACAAAGCTGTTAAGAAACAGTCAGACCATGCTGGGTACACATGGGTTATCAGGTTTTTACACAACTGACTGGAATCCATGACCGCTGTTATTACAGCAAAGAAGAGGAGGTCACAACAAACTCTAAGAGTTTCCTTGAAATTATGAATTGTCTTTAAAAATGTTTAGTACATTTTATATTTTTTCCCATAGTAAAATAACGGTTTTATTGTTAACTACTGAAAATATATTAAATACATGTATTGTTTATTTTTTAACAAATGTTAAATAGTAGTATATTTACTGGTTGTATCATAGTTTTGTGCCCTGCTGTGTGTGTGCAGAAAGGAACTAACACTAGTTCTGAATAACAGGAATCCTTTCTCTAGCTGTGCTTCCCATGCAGGCGTGACTGGAGGTATATTCAGAGTGCCTGGAAAGTTCTCCCCTCTCTCTCTCTCTCTCTCTCCTCTCTTCTCCTCTCTCTCTCTCTCTCTCCCCCCTCCCTCTCTCTCTCTCTCCCCCACCCTCTCTCTCTTTCCTCTCCCCCTCTCCCTCTCTCTCTCTGTAGTTTTGCTGAGCCAGGTATCTGTGGTGAGGTGTGGGGTGGGTAAGGGGAGCGTTGGGAGTTTGTTCACCGTTAGAATTCCTCAAAGTCAGGAGAAAAAGGAAGAGCTGGGATCCTGCTGGCCCGGGCACAGAGGCTTCGGCTTGGCAGGTTAGTGCTCTCTCGTGTTTGAACAGAAAATGCCAGCGGGCTTCCCCAACATCAATACTAGTTCTACACGAACTCCTCTTCCGCTCCTAAACTCCTACTACCGACCCCCTACCCACCCCGGCCCCAGCTACACACACAAACATCACACACACACACACTTTATATGGTAGTCAGGTGGCTGAGCGGTGAGAGAATATGGTTAGTAATCAGAATGTTGCGGGTTCAAATCCGTTGTGGTCCTTGGGCAAGGCACTTCACCCTACTTGCCTGAGATGATGTCCCTGTACTTGCTGTAAGTTGCTCCCGGATAAGAGCGTCTGCTAAATGACTCACCGTAATGTACACACAACCTGCTCTAGTTTCAATCGTTTGGCTAAACAATGAATGCACTTCACTGTTTACGAACACAAATTCATTGGTGGGACAGCTCAACTCTGTTAAATGTCTGGAAAATATAGTAACCCCCCCCCCCCAAAAAAAAAATATATTGAATTCAGAAGTAGAACTTGCCAGTATTTTGTTCATTGTTCATGCTCATGAGCTTGGTTCCATATTCAGACAGGTCATCGCTAAAATACAGCTTGTTGTGACAGACTGTTGTGTTTTTTTTTTTAATTCATTCTGACTTGAAAGACAGACGACTTAACAACCGAAAGAGATCAAAGGGTTCACTAAGCATTTTCCCAGCAACACAATGCCGTTTCCTTTTGTTAGAGGGGCATTTCTATTGGATTTGAATGAAATAAAAACACTCGAAACGACTTCTCCAATTCGGAGACTTGCTCACTAAAAGCTTGGAAAGTTATCAAATCACTGTAACTGCAGAAATATTCTCCTGGAAGTGAAAACGAATATGAAAGACATTGACAGAACTATCCAGGGAATTGCTCATCATGGCTGCCCCATTTATTTATTTATTTGAAATCCGCACAGCCCCTGTGCTAATATTTGAAAGTTAAGCCCTCTAAGGTGTAAGGGAAGGAGCAGTCCCTGTGTGTGTTTGTGTGTGTGTGTGTCACAATGGAATACTAGGCCAAAACAGGGGAGATGGAGCCAAATTTCAGCCCCCCCCCCCCCCCCCTCTCTATTACCCCGTAGACCAACTAAGACGTGAGCGGGGAGAGGAGGAGAGGGCCGAAGCGACTTGCAGCCAGTACAGGGACATTCCCCTCTGAGGCAAGTAGGGTGAAGTGCCTTGCCCAAGGACGCAACGTCACTTAGCCACAGACGGGAATCGAACTCACAACCTTCCGATCGTGAGCCCAACGCTCTAACCTGCTGAGCCATCTGACCTAATGCATAAACCACCACTGAGTGGTTATTCAGTGGCCTGGCGAGATTAAAATTGTGGGTTAGTCAGGCTAGAATAGGAGGAGAGCGTTGATGTTGGCCATTGATAGCGCGGGAATAGGGAAAACGAAATTGGCAGAAACATAATGGCTACTTGTACCCATTACGAACCCAGAGGGAAGGACCCAGAGATGCCAGCCAGACTCTTTAACATTCTCTAACATCCGCCAAGCTCGGAACCGGGATCCATGGTGTAGGTTTGAAAACGGAGAGAGCAGGCCAAAAGACATCGTACCTCATTAGCGAGGTAAAAAAAAAAAAGCAGGCCAAAAGACATTGTACCTCATAAGCGAGGGTAAAAAAAAAAAAAAGCAGGCCAAAAGACATTGTACCTCATAAGCGAGGGTAAAAAAAAAAAAAGCAGGCCAAAAGACATTGTACCTCATAAGCGAGGGTAAAAAAAAAAGAAGCAGGTAAGGAAGGTTATCTCGCTGGGGGGACGCTGAAAGTCACAGGGCAGGAGGCAAGGCAGGCACGCTCCGCCACAGGAAATGACGGGAGGCCGATTATGCCGCTGTGCCATATTGTTAACTACTCATCATTAGGAAGTCGCTAGTCTGCTAATGGCCCTGGTGTAGATAGAGGGTGGGGGGGGGGGGGGGGGGGGCGACAAGGGGGCGCCTTTCTAATTGGGAGCGTCGCCGAAACGGTCGCTGTTGTCGTTATGCGCAGCTGGAAAGCGCCAAATGGGAAGATGTTCGGCTGGATCGGCTCGCTGTGGCGCCGGTTTGAGCGACGGGACGAGCCCAGGTTTTGCCGCGAGGGGTCTACGGAGCTTCCCCTACCACCCCCCCCCTCCCTTTTTTTACTTAAACGTCAGAGAACAGAGCTTCCTTAATGTCCCCATTACACCATCACGTCAACAAAGTGTCTCTCTGCGTTGATACTCTCACAGCCTTGAAGGGGATTATTGAATTATTAAAAGGGGATGAGGGTGATTTCCGTTTGTGAAACGGAGGGTTTCACCAATATCTACTGTCTAAATAATGCGTTGATGTCTGACGTTTGGATTTCACAAGTGGGGGTTTGGATTTCAACCCTACCTTGTGTTTCTCCCTCTCTCTCTCCCTCCCTCCCTCCCTCCCTCCCTCCCTCCCTCCCTCCCTCCCTCCCTCCCTCTCTCTCTCCCTCCCTCCCTCCCTCCCTCCCTCCCTCCCTCCCTCCCTCCCTCCCTCCCTCCCTCTCTCTCTCTCTCCCTCCCTCCCTCCCTCCCTCCCTCTCTCTCTCTCTCTCTCTCTCTCTCTCCCTCCCTCCCTCTCTCTCTCTCTCTCTCTCTCTCTCTCTCTCTCTCTCTCTCTCTCTTCTCGCCCACACCAGCATAAAGAACAGACCAGGTGTGACAGCGAGGGAGGACGTAGTCCCGTGATCGGGTCTCCAGAAGGACCAATCAGCCGCGTCGAGACAGATGTTGTAGCGTGCTCAGACAGGGGCCCGGTGTTGACTGCAAGACGCCGAAACCAAAACTTCAATTAAGCTTCCTCCAAAGGACCAGTGCTGTAGACCTGGCGGAAGCAAGCTGACAACTTGCCACCGTTGAACCGGCGATGCACACCTGAGAAGCGAGCGGACAAGAGAAGGGCGACGGATCGGTCTCTGTAAAGGGCCGAGCTGATTTCGATCGTCTTTTTACGTGAACATACACGGTCAGCTCACCTCATACAACTTAGTCTCTGTCTTCCTCTCTCTCTCTCCCAATAACTTTCTCTCTCTCTCTCTGACAGGGCTCACTCTCTGTCTTTCCTCTCGCAGGCCAAAGGGCCGGCTGCGCGGAGCGTGCCAAGCCGGGGCCCGTCTGGCGGACGGACAGGGCGTGAGCCGTTTGAACGGGCCATAGCTCTCCCCACAAGCGCTTGAACAATTGGAGGTAAATACGTTGGAGACAGCCCATTTGTTTTGGGCCGTCGGTGATGCATGCTTCTGCAGCGGGCAGCACATTTTTACCGCGCGCCCCAAAGCAGCCGTGAGTAATGACTGGTCCAGCCTGTCCACTCCCCGTGCTATTTTTATTATTGTCTCTCTTATAGTTTTCATTTTTCATATCTCGGAGAAAAAAGGGGGGGGGGGGGGCTTGGGGGGGGAGGGGGACAGGGTGGAGAAAGGGGGAGAGAGGTGGGCGGAAGGAGAGAGATGGGAAGGGGAGGACGAGAGAGGAAGGAGGTGGAGGGGGGCGGGGTGGGGGGGGGTGGGGGAGGTCCTGCAAGGCCGGACGGAGGGGGCTGGGGCCCCATCATCTCGCCATCCCCCTCTTCCGCGGCGGTCCCTTCATTATCCCTCCGTCTCCCATCCGTCCTTCCTCGGCCAGACTGATGGCTTGTTCGCGATGAGAGGGCGAGAGAGACAGAGAGAGAGAGACAGAGAGAGAGAGACACAGAGAGAGAGAGCAAAGAGAGAGAGAGAGAGAGAGACAGAGAGAGAGAGAGCAAAGAGGAGAGAGAGACAGAGAGAGAGAGAGCAAAGAGAGAGAGAGACAGAGAGAGAGAGACAGAGAGAGAGAGAGAGACAGAGAGAGAGAGAGAGACAGAGAGAGACAAAGAGAGAGAGACAGAGAGAAGAGGAGGGCTAGGATCAGGGACAGAATCATATTTCAAAAGGCGGACGTCTTCATAACAAGTTTCTCGGGCGTCCGGCGTTTAATTCCGTTCGCTCCTTCATCCCATCATTCCGCTTCCTGTCCAGGGCATGGCTGTGTGAGAGGACAGCCTCAGCGTATGCTGTTGAATGTGTGTGTGCGCGCGCAAACCCAGACACACACACACACAGCGCAGTACACACCCCTTGCCGGGTGGACCGCATGTTTTTTTGGAGTGTGCTGGTGAACAACAGTAGGTGAAATACCCAGGCGCTGGCTTTAAGATGATTCACTAAGTAGCTAAAATGATCTCCCTCGACTCACCCCGGGGAAACCCTGGCGTTTTGCATCTCCTTAATTTGGCCCAGGCACTCGTACGGGCACCTATAATGGCCGCCTCTTAATTCCACTGACAGCTTTACGGGGTCCTGAGTTATGGAGGCCCAGGCTGCGAGGCTCGTTAGGCCTCGGCCAGGCTTCCCGCTGAGCTACACTATGCCCCCCTCTCCCGCCTCTCCCCCCCCCCCCCCCCCCCACTCTTGTCCCAGCTCCCTGTGTTGCAGGCTTACACACACACACACACACACACGCTCTCACCTACGGTATACATCGATAAACAAACACAGACTCCTTGCGAGATGCATGTAAACACACACACACACACACACACTTAGTAGGCACACACTCATAACAGGCGTACGCACATTTAAACATAACACACACGCGCACACACTCACTCAAACAGGGCCAAGACACCCATAACCCGTTGGTTCTTCCTATGCCCTACTTCCTACCTGGGAGAAGGGTGATCATTTGTGTTAACGGCAGCGTTCGTTAGAAGATGAATTCGGTTCGGAGGTTGTACGTTCTCGTCGGTGTCAGAAGCAATTCATTCAGGGGAACAGCAACAGAACGTGAGCTGATCCCCAGATCAGAGGAACCGGTGGATCAGGATGTGCTCACCGTGTGTTCTCCTTGTCATGTTTACGATCTTCCTTCCAGATTCCAAGGACTGTCTACGCTCCCGCGTCACGTCGCCCGCACAGCTCCGCAGCCGACGCAGAACCTTCTGCCGTAGCCTGACGCGCACCTCCAACTACGCGTTGCGTTGCCGCCATCGCAAGCGCTGTGATTGGTCCGCTCAGAACGTCATAGCTTCGGAGGGTGCCAGAGGACCGGAGACCTGATATGATGTTTAAAATCCACAGGCTGTTACATGAAAATAGACAACGATCGACCCCGAAACGTTGAACTTTGTTGTATATCGTTTTGTAAATAGTTGACATACAGCTCAAGTGTGTGTTGTATCGTTTGAGTGCACTTTGCCGTGATTTTTTGTATTTGACTTTTTATATTACATAATACATAAGAATAAAACACGCAAGTTTGTTTTCAAACAGTTGTTTTGATATTTATTTTCAACACAGTTTACACGCAGTTTACACACCATGCATAGTTCACAGTTTATTATCACTGATTGAGTGTGCCTCGGGACACCATCGTGTTTTGCCATGACCCTGTTCCGGAAAGAAAGAGCAAGGATTCGGCCATAACCCCTGAAAGCACACAGCCACACCCCCCTGGCGGCGTGGCGGTGAATTGCAGAGTAAAGCGGACCCTCGACGGAGAACTTTGAATGCTCAACAACTGCGTCACGCCACCGTCGTAGGGTGTGATGCAGAAGCGTATCTCGGGCTTGAGTCATCAGAGCAACTCTTCTTCTCACTCTGTCTTCCTTTCTCTCTTTCTCGCTTTTGTTTCTTCCCCACTTGCTCTGATCGTTCTCTCCTGTCCCTTTCTCTTCTTTTCCCCTCGGTTCCCCTCCCCCTCTCTCCACTGCCCTCCCCCCTCTCTCCACTGCCCTCCCCCCTCTCTCCACTGCCCTCCCCCTCTCTCCACTGCCCTCCCCCTCTCTCCACTGCCCTCCCCCCTCTCTCCACTGCCCTCTCCCTCTCTCCACTGCCCTCTCCCTCTCTCCACTGCCCTCCCCCTCTCTCCACTGCCCTCCCCCCTCTCTCCACTGCCCTCCCCCTCTCTCCACTGCCCTCCCCCCTCTCTCCACTGCCCTCTCTCCACTGCCCTCTCCCTCTCTCCACTGCCCTCCCCCCTCTCTCCACTGCCCTCCCCCTCTCTCCAGCAATTTCTCCCTCTCGTTTTTTTGACTCCATCTTCCCCCTCTCTCCACTCCACCCTAACCCTAACCGCCTACCACCCCCCTCTCTCTCTCTCTCTCTCTCTCTCTCTCTCATCCGTCTCTGTCAGGCTGCTAAAATGATAACGCCAATTAAAGCAGAGGAGTAACTGGCCTCTACTGCCTCTGGTCTGTGGTCCACAGGCCCCCCGAACAGGAACGAGGGCCGGGGGGGCCCCAAGGACCCTTAGAAGGGCGGGTAGCAGTGTGTGTTTGTGTGTGTGTGTGGGGGGGGTGTTGGGAGCTGAGTTGAGGGGATGGATTGGGGGGGAATGATGGGGGTGCGGGGTAGGGTGGCTGGGGGGATGGCTGGGGAGGGGGGGGGGATGTGGTGATTTGTAACTTTTAACCTCCACTGATCACCGATGGCCTTGACAAGGGGAGAGGGGGTGGGAAAATCAAACATGCACGCGTGCGCACACCCACGCACACACGTGGACACACAAACATGGACGGACTTCACACACACGCCCACGCGCAAAGGCACTGGGGGAAAGCCTTACACATACTTGGATATTTTGACAACTCAGAGAATAGTAGATAAAAGGCTATTTTTCCCAACTATAGTCAAATACACAATTAGTGATATAATAGTTAATAGGGGACGTAGCCAGCAAGTCTTCATTACAGCTAATGAATGCTAGGCTAGCTTCAGCGTGCCATCATGATTTTATAACTCGAGACTATGAGCCTGTACAAAGTGTCTGGAATGAGAAACCATAACAGGATGCAGTCACAGCCTCCGTTTACAATTTTGAAAGACTAACAAGCTGCATGTAATTTCAATGAGTGACTTCAATATTTATTTTAAACTCTTTGAAAAGTGTAAAGGAAGGACGGAACGAGAGATTGACAGGCGGATGGACGTCTGCAGTGATGCAGTCTCTGTAGCGGACCGTCGTGGTGAAGAAGCAGCTGAGCCGCAAGGCAAAGCTCTCGATTTACCGGTCAATCTACATTCCTACTCTCACCTATGGTCATGAAGTTTGGGTAAAGACCAAAAGGACAAGATCGCGAATACAAGCGGTTGAAATGAGTTTCATCTGCAGGGTGGCCGGGCGCTCCCTTAGAGATAGGGTGAGGAGCTCGGTCACATGGGAGGAGCTGGGGAAAAGCCTTACACATACTTGGATATTTTGACAACTCAGAGAATAGTAGATAAAAGGCAATTTTTCCCAACTATAGTCAAATAAACATTTAGTGATATAACAGTTAATAGGGGACGTAGCCAGCAAGTCTTCATTACAGCTTCAGCGTGCCATCATGATTTTCAATATTTTCTCTTTTCAGCGTGCAATCATGATTTTCATAATTGTTTCTTTTTTTTATAGCTCATTAAAGATTACAATTTTTTTAAACACAATATCATAAACTGTGAGCCTTGAGAATATAGTTTATTATATTATATTAATACATCAACTTCAAAAGGAGCCGCCTCTGACGTGGAATGCTTTCACACTATGATGTCATAATCGCAAGTGATGGATTCAAAAGATGCTCAAGGTGAGTTATTGTAACTGACCAAGTCATTTGACACAGAGACACGATTCGTAATGGATGACTATGAGTGTGAGTGGTGGATAGATGATGACCGGTAAGATTTGAAACACCTACCACACACACAGCATGTTCTTCACAGTCTCTTCATGCAACAAATCGCAACAATATGTATGTAGGCCAAATAAATACATCAAACTGGAATCGGTGCACACAAGTGTTGGCCAGTTACAGGCTTGGGTGGGATATGCAGAAGTGGTGTGGTCTCTATGACCTGTGAAATTGATGTGCGCTGGGATCTGTTGATATCTGTAGGGATTCAGAGGAGCTGGAGGAGTTCTCCTGCAGTTCTAGCCTATCCTCACAGGACAGCCTAGAGCTGAAGGACGGCCTAGAGCTGAAGATATTTGTTAATCAGCTGACGTGGTATGAACTCTCACACTCACACACACACACACACACACACACATGCACTTAGGCATGGCCCTCATTTCACAAGAAGGGGCTGGTAATCAGAAGGTTGCAAGTTTTCATCCTGGCTGTGCCAGCATGATGTTGTGTTCTTGGGCAAAGCACTTCACTCTACTTGCTTATAAGAAATGCCCCTATACTTGCTGTGTGTCGCTCTGAATAGCGTCTGCGTCTGTGTTTGGACTTTTTCAGTGAGATATTACAGATGGCCCAAAAGCAGGTGGAGCTGGAGTGGCAAGTGAAGCTGGAGGTCCAGCTGCAGGAGGCTGGGGTGTAAGTGTGCACAACACCACATCTGACTCACATCACCTGCCAACTTTCTTACTACTCTGCTAAATGAATCTGAATTTGATGGACAGGTTTTGGGGACCCAATGAGGATGGACTCATGGGCGAGGAAGAGGGACTGGTCCTACCAGGATCATGTGTGCCGGTAAGTGAAACCCTCTGTGATGGTCCTCTGCCTCTCTCCACCTTCCTGTGGCAGTGAGCAGCACTGCAGAGAGCTTTCTGTTTAGCCAATAGATCACAAATCCTTTCCTTCATACCACAATGGCAAGCAAACCCTGAGAGTTTAGAGTGTTCCCTACTTTATAAATGAGCTTAGTGTCTTCCTCATCTCAGCAACTGTTGGTCTGGATAAAAGTGTCTGCTAAATGAATAATTGTTGTAATTGTCTGGAAACCTTTGCTGAGAAGTCTGGTAATCCTGTAGGTTGAGTTTGCTGAAGAAACCGTTGTGGTGATAGTGCATGAGAGAGAGGAGGAGCAGCACCACGAGGTGGCGGACGTCTTCATAACAAGTTTCTCGGGCGTCCGGCGTTTAATTCCGTTCGCTCCTTCATCCCATCATTCCGCTTCCTGTCCAGGGCATGGCTGTGTGAGAGGACAGCCTCAGCGTATGCTGTTGAATGTGTGTGTGCGCGCGCAAACCCAGACACACACACACACAGCGCAGTACACACCCCTTGCCGGGGTGGACCGCATGTTTTTTTTGGAGTGTGCTGGTGAACAACAGTAGGTGAAATACCCAGGCGCTGGCTTTTAAGATGATTCACTAAGTAGCTAAAATGATCTCCCTCGACTCACCCCGGGGAAACCCTGGCGTTTTGCATCTCCTTAATTTGGCCCAGGCACTCGTACGGGCACCTATAATGGCCGCCTCTTAATTCCACTGACAGCTTTACGGGGTCCTGAGTTATGGAGGCCCAGGCTGCGAGGCTCGTTAGGCCTCGGCCAGGCTTCCCGCTGAGCTACACTAATGCCCCCCTCTCCCGCCTCTCCCCCCCCCCCCCCCCCCCACTCTTGTCCCAGCTCCCTGTGTTGCAGGCTTACACACACACACACACACACACACGCTCTCACCTACGGTATACATCGATAAACAAACACAGACTCCTTGCGAGATGCATGTAAACACACACACACACACACACACTTAGTAGGCACACACTCATAACAGGCGTACGCACATTTAAACATAACACACACGCGCACACACTCACTCAAACAGGGCCAAGACACCCATAACCCGTTGGTTCTTCCTATGCCCTACTTCCTACCTGGGAGAAGGGTGATCATTTGTGTTAACGGCAGCGTTCGTTAGAAGATGAATTCGGAGGTTGTACGTTCTCGTCGGTGTCAGAAGCAATTCATTCAGGGGAACAGCAACAGAACGTGAGCTGATCCCCAGATCAGAGGAACCGGTGGATCAGGATGTGCTCACCGTGTGTTCTCCTTGTCATGTTTACGATCTTCCTTCCAGATTCCAAGGACTGTCTACGCTCCCGCGTCACGTCGCCCGCACAGCTCCGCAGCCGACGCAGAACCTTCTGCCGTAGCCTGACGCGCACCTCCAACTACGCGTTGCGTTGCCGCCATCGCAAGCGCTGTGATTGGTCCGCTCAGAACGTCATAGCTTCGGAGGGTGCCAGAGGACCGGAGACCTGATATGATGTTTAAAATCCACAGGCTGTTACATGAAAATAGACAACGATCGACCCCGAAACGTTGAACTTTGTTGTATATCGTTTTGTAAATAGTTGACATACAGCTCAAGTGTGTGTTGTATCGTTTGAGTGCACTTTGCCGTGATTTTTTGTATTTGACTTTTTATATTACATAATACATAAGAATAAAACACGCAAGTTTGTTTTCAAACAGTTGTTTTGATATTTATTTTCAACACAGTTTACACGCAGTTTACACACCATGCATAGTTCACAGTTTATTATCACTGATTGAGTGTGCCTCGGGACACCATCGTGTTTTGCCATGACCCTGTTCCGGAAAGAAAGAGCAAGGATTCGGCCATAACCCCTGAAAGCACACAGCCACACCCCCCTGGCGGCGTGGCGGTGAATTGCAGAGTAAAGCGGACCCTCGACGGAGAACTTTGAATGCTCAACAACTGCGTCACGCCACCGTCGTAGGGTGTGATGCAGAAGCGTATCTCGGGCTTGAGTCATCAGAGCAACTCTTCTTCTCACTCTGTCTTCCTTTCTCTCTTTCTCGCTTTTGTTTCTTCCCCACTTGCTCTGATCGTTCTCTCCTGTCCCTTTCTCTTCTTTTCCCCTCGGTTCCCCTCCCCCTCTCTCCACTGCCCTCCCCCCTCTCTCCACTGCCCTCCCCCCTCTCTCCACTGCCCTCCCCCTCTCTCCACTGCCCTCCCCCTCTCTCCACTGCCCTCCCCCCTCTCTCCACTGCCCTCTCCCTCTCTCCACTGCCCTCTCCCTCTCTCCACTGCCCTCCCCCTCTCTCCACTGCCCTCCCCCCTCTCTCCACTGCCCCTCCCCCTCTCTCCACTGCCCTCCCCCCTCTCTCCACTGCCCTCTCTCCACTGCCCTCTCCCTCTCTCCACTGCCCTCCCCCCTCTCTCCACTGCCCTCCCCCTCTCTCCAGCAATTTCTCCCTCTCGTTTTTTTGACTCCATCTTCCCCCTCTCTCCACTCCACCCTAACCCTAACCGCCTACCACCCCCCTCTCTCTCTCTCTCTCTCTCTCTCTCTCTCTCATCCGTCTCTGTCAGGCTGCTAAAATGATAACGCCAATTAAAGCAGAGGAGTAACTGGCCTCTACTGCCTCTGGTCTGTGGTCCACAGGCCCCCCGAACAGGAACGAGGGCCGGGGGGGCCCCAAGGACCCTTAGAAGGGCGGGTAGCAGTGTGTGTTTGTGTGTGTGTGTGGGGGGGGTGTTGGGAGCTGAGTTGAGGGGATGGATTGGGGGGGAATGATGGGGGTGCGGGGTAGGGTGGCTGGGGGGATGGCTGGGGAGGGGGGGGGGGATGTGGTGATTTGTAACTTTTAACCTCCACTGATCACCGATGGCCTTGACAAGGGGAGAGGGGGTGGGAAAATCAAACATGCACGCGTGCGCACACCCACGCACACACGTGGACACACAAACATGGACGGACTTCACACACACGCCCACGCGCAAAGGCACTGGGGGAAAGCCTTACACATACTTGGATATTTTGACAACTCAGAGAATAGTAGATAAAAGGCTATTTTTCCCAACTATAGTCAAATACACAATTAGTGATATAATAGTTAATAGGGGACGTAGCCAGCAAGTCTTCATTACAGCTAATGAATGCTAGGCTAGCTTCAGCGTGCCATCATGATTTTATAACTCGAGACTATGAGCCTGTACAAAGTGTCTGGAATGAGAAACCATAACAGGATGCAGTCACAGCCTCCGTTTACAATTTTGAAAGACTAACAAGCTGCATGTAATTTCAATGAGTGACTTCAATATTTATTTTAAACTCTTTGAAAAGTGTAAAGGAAGGACGGAACGAGAGATTGACAGGCGGATGGACGTCTGCAGTGATGCAGTCTCTGTAGCGGACCGTCGTGGTGAAGAAGCAGCTGAGCCGCAAGGCAAAGCTCTCGATTTACCGGTCAATCTACATTCCTACTCTCACCTATGGTCATGAAGTTTGGGTAAAGACCAAAAGGACAAGATCGCGAATACAAGCGGTTGAAATGAGTTTCATCTGCAGGGTGGCCGGGCGCTCCCTTAGAGATAGGGTGAGGAGCTCGGTCACATGGGAGGAGCTGGGGAAAAGCCTTACACATACTTGGATATTTTGACAACTCAGAGAATAGTAGATAAAAGGCAATTTTTCCCAACTATAGTCAAATAAACATTTAGTGATATAACAGTTAATAGGGGACGTAGCCAGCAAGTCTTCATTACAGCTTCAGCGTGCCATCATGATTTTCAATATTTTCTCTTTTCAGCGTGCAATCATGATTTTCATAATTGTTTCTTTTTTTTATAGCTCATTAAAGATTACAATTTTTTTAAACACAATATCATAAACTGTGAGCCTTGAGAATATAGTTTATTATATTATATTAATACATCAACTTCAAAAGGAGCCGCCTCTGACGTGGAATGCTTTCACACTATGATGTCATAATCGCAAGTGATGGATTCAAAAGATGCTCAAGGTGAGTTATTGTAACTGACCAAGTCATTTGACACAGAGACACGATTCGTAATGGATGACTATGAGTGTGAGTGGTGGATAGATGATGACCGGTAAGATTTGAAACACCTACCACACACACAGCATGTTCTTCACAGTCTCTTCATGCAACAAATCGCAACAATATGTATGTAGGCCAAATAAATACATCAAACTGGAATCGGTGCACACAAGTGTTGGCCAGTTACAGGCTTGGGTGGGATATGCAGAAGTGGTGTGGTCTCTATGACCTGTGAAATTGATGTGCGCTGGGATCTGTTGATATCTGTAGGGATTCAGAGGAGCTGGAGGAGTTCTCCTGCAGTTCTAGCCTATCCTCACAGGACAGCCTAGAGCTGAAGGACGGCCTAGAGCTGAAGATATTTGTTAATCAGCTGACGTGGTATGAACTCTCACACTCACACACACACACACACACACACACATGCACTTAGGCATGGCCCTCATTTCACAAGAAGGGGCTGGTAATCAGAAGGTTGCAAGTTTTCATCCTGGCTGTGCCAGCATGATGTTGTGTTCTTGGGCAAAGCACTTCACTCTACTTGCTTATAAGAAATGCCCCTATACTTGCTGTGTGTCGCTCTGAATAGCGTCTGCGTCTGTGTTTGGACTTTTTCAGTGAGATATTACAGATGGCCCAAAAGCAGGTGGAGCTGGAGTGGCAAGTGAAGCTGGAGGTCCAGCTGCAGGAGGCTGGGGTGTAAGTGTGCACAACACCACATCTGACTCACATCACCTGCCAACTTTCTTACTACTCTGCTAAATGAATCTGAATTTGATGGACAGGTTTTGGGGACCCAATGAGGATGGACTCATGGGCGAGGAAGAGGGACTGGTCCTACCAGGATCATGTGTGCCGGTAAGTGAAACCCTCTGTGATGGTCCTCTGCCTCTCTCCACCTTCCTGTGGCAGTGAGCAGCACTGCAGAGAGCTTTCTGTTTAGCCAATAGATCACAAATCCTTTCCTTCATACCACAATGGCAAGCAAACCCTGAGAGTTTAGAGTGTTCCCTACTTTATAAATGAGCTTAGTGTCTTCCTCATCTCAGCAACTGTTGGTCTGGATAAAAGTGTCTGCTAAATGAATAATTGTTGTAATTGTCTGGAAACCTTTGCTGAGAAGTCTGGTAATCCTGTAGGTTGAGTTTGCTGAAGAAACCGTTGTGGTGATAGTGCATGAGAGAGAGGAGGAGCAGCACCACGAGGTTCAGACCAAAAGGTGGCAGTACCAGTTCAGTGTAGAGATGGAGTCTAAACTCCTGGATCACTTCCCCTGTTGTCCTGTCTGTCTTCAGAGGACACACCCACGTTACAACCATCTAAACCACGTTCTCAGTTGTTTTCCACTGTATCTCCTCTCTTCCTGCTCCCGCGCTCGCTCACTTCCTGTGCCTTTGTCTCTATCTCCAGCTGGTGGCGTCGGCAGGCCGAGCAGCTATGGAAGGCCATCAGGTCAGCGGCGAACCTCTGCTGGGGGGCCATGCGGTGCCAGAGGTCCACTCAGGTCCTGCCGGTTTAAGAAAGCAGACCAGCTCTCCTCCCATACCCCCACCCCACCCCCCCGAGCCTCCATCCCTTTACCCCACACTACCCCGCCCCATCAACCCCACTTGAAGTTTAGTTTAAGTTTAGTTTTTGTTTAAGTTTAGTTTAAGTTTAGTTTAGTTTTTGTTTAAGTTTAGTTTAAGTTTAGTTTAAGTTAGTTTAAGTTTAGTTTAAGTTTAAGTTTAGTTTAAGTTTAAGTTTAGTTTAAGTTTAGTGTAAGTTTAAGTTTAGTTTAAGTTAGTTTAAGTTTAGTTTAAGTTTAGTTTAAGTTTAAGTTTAAGTTTAGTTTAAGTTTAGTTTAAGTTTAGTTTAATTTTAGTTTAAGTTTAAGTTTAGTTTAAGTTTAGTTTAAGTTTAGTTTAAGTTTAGTTTAAGTTTAGTTTAAGTTTAGTTTAAGTTTAGTTTAAGTTTAGTTAAGTTCATCAACCGAACACTTCCCACCCCCCATTAACCCCTAGGGCCTAATCCAAATAAAGTGTTCCTTAAAATTCAAGGGGAGCAGTGTCTTTTGTCATTTGGTTGAAAGTGTAAACTGCATGTGTATGAAAAACAAATATACAAATACGTAGTCTTTTTCTCCAAACTGTGTTTGTCCACGTTTTACCGTGTAATGCTTCATGGACACAAGCGCTTTGCTTGCTGACTGTCAGGAGCTAGGCGCAGGCTTGGCCTCATTCATATCCTTGCGAGATGTGGCCGAGTTCACTATCCTTTGTAAATAAGAGCACATTATTATTATGCGCGCTCATCCAGATCAGTTAATATAGATACTGAAATTGTGTGATCGATTTTCAGCTACCCAATTTGTTAGCTAAATGTTTTTTTAAAGTCTCGTGCGACTGAGCACAGGCACGGAGTCCGTGCCCCACACA
>CM059292.1:10010000-10012500 GCA_030340665.1 Neosalanx taihuensis
GTGCCTCGCCCAAGGACACAACGACGTGTAGACGCAACCGGGAATCGAACTCGCAACCCTTTTCCGATCGCGAGCCTAAACTCTGGTCTGGGAAACACGGTGAGGAACGGACACAACATCACCCTTTCTATTCCTCTTTGCCTTTACACTCGTTCTGTCTCACCCCCCCCTCCCCACCCCACCCTTTCCTCATTTCTCTCTCGTTTTCTCTCTCCCCCCCGCCTCGCCCACCCCTCTCTCGCCCTGTCCGGTCCCCAGTCTAATCCAGATGAAAAGCAGAGCTCCTTAACAGCAATTCATCCCCTCCACAGACCCGGAGCAGAGCGCTCCATCCCTGCAGCGAGTTAAAGGGGGGGCCAGCCTGTTCTGGTTCCCAGAATTAATACAAGTTGTCCACTTATGAGAGATGAGATTAAAACGTCGGTTGGCTCTGATTAAACTCCAGGGTGAGGAGGAGCGAAGGTGGAGGAGACGTAAATGAAAAAAACGTTACGTGTGTGTGTGTTTGTCAGCCGCGCGGGTGTGTGTGTGTGATAAATAAAGCAATGAAAGCACAAAGTGGAGGTTGAGATTCTTACCAAGCCCTCATTGGAGATGATTGCGCTCATAAAAGCCTTGCTCTAAATTGCCCACACCCCCTCCTTCCATGCACACTCACTCGCACACGCGCGCGCGCGCATGAAAACAGGCTTAATTAAGTACAGGTGTGTGAGTATGCTCCTTCAAGTACACCAAACAATGCAATTGGACAAAACAGCCTAAAACAGACTAACACAAGTAGTCCATGGAATCGGATAGGGAGGAAATGAATGACATTTCAGAAATGAATGTTTCATCTTTCTCTCTCTCTCTCCTTCCCTCTCTCTCCCCCTCTTTCTCACTCTCTCTCTCTCTCTTTCTCTCTCTATCTCTTTCTCTCTCTCTCCTTCCCTCTCTCTCCCCCTCTTTCTCGATCTCTCTCTCTCTTTCTCTCTCTATCTCTTTCTCTCTCTCTCCTTCCCTCTCTCCCCCTCTTTCTCGCTCTCTCTCTCTCTCTCTTTCTCTATCTCTTTCTCTCTCCTTCCCTCTCTCTCTCCCCCTCTCTCGTGCTCTCTCTCTCTCTCTTTCTCTCTCTCTCTTTCTCTCTATCTCTTTCTCTCTCTCCTTCCCTCTCTCTCCCCCTCTCTCTCGTGCTCTCTCTCTCTTTCTCTCTCTCCTTCTCTCCTGTCTTCTTCTCCCTCCCTTTCTCTCTGCATCTTCATTCAGTGGAGGACAGGCCTGTCTGGCAGATCTGTGGGTTCATGCAGTTAGCAGGATAAGGATCTCTCCCTCCATCGCCTTGTGATTGATGGCCAGTCTGCCTGTGTGTGCGAGTGTGTGTGTGATTACTGGAGAGAGCAGGGAACGCTGGTCTTCCTGCGCGCGTGCATTGCGTTTGCGCGTGTGTCATTACTGGAGAGCGCAGGGAGCGCTGTGTGTGCGTGCGTGCGTGCCGGTGCGCACGTTCAGTCAGGAGGCCCGCGTATCCGTCAGCGGAGAACAATGGCTTTTAAATGAATCTGCGAGCTCGTAAATCACCCAGAGAGAGAGAGGGAGAGAGAGAGAGAGAGAGAGAGGAAGGGAGAGAGAGAGAGAGAGAGAGGGAGAGAGAGAGAGAGAGAGAGAGGAAGGGAGAGAGAGAGAGAGAGAGAGAGGGAGAGAGAGAGAGAGAGAGAGAGAGAGAGAGGAAGGGAGAGAGAGAGAGAGAGAGAGAGGGAGAGAGAGAGAGAGAGAGAGAGAGAGAGAGGAAGGGAGAGAGAGAGAGAGAGAGAGAGGGAGAGAGAGAGAGAGAGAGAGAGAGGAAGAGAGAGAGAGACCAAACGCCGCGTCGCTCGCCCCCGCACGCCAGCCTGGGCCCACGGCAGGAACCGGCGATTGAGAGGAGGAACCCGGGGAGCGTTCCAGCGAGACACCTTGTTAACACCCCAACAAAACACCTCCATTAGGATCCCTTGGCTCGCTTATGCAAATGAGAGCGCGCACGCACGCGCGCCCCCACGTATCCAGACACACGCGCAGGACGAGAGGAAGACTGCCTCCTTCACACACACACTCTCACACAATTACATGTTCCCCCCCAAGGTCTGTGCTGGGCTACTGTACACACACACACACACACACACACACACACACACACACACTGTCAGAAATGTACAAGTCATGTTTAACCCCTTCTGCGAATGGTGCTCTGTGAGATCTGTTATCTGGTACACACACACATACCAACTTGCACGCATGCATGCACGCACACGCACACGCACACACACTCCAACACACGCACTTACACACCCGCACTTAACAGGGTTCAGGGAGTCAGGCTGGTAATCAGAAGGTTGCCGGTTCGAACCCCGGCTGTGCTAAGGCACTTCACCCTACTTGCCTCGGGGGGGGGGATTGTCCCTGTACTTGCTGTAAGTTTCCCTGGATAAGAGGACAGTGTTTTCTGTTCAAAGTGATTCCTGAGGGTCACAGACGGGGTGTA
>CM059292.1:10017500-10050000 GCA_030340665.1 Neosalanx taihuensis
CCCCGCCCCCCTCCCCCCTGTTCCTTTGCTCCTCCTGTGTGGCGGGGTGACAGGGTGGAGGGGCGGAGGGGTGGAGGGGCGGAGGGGTTGGAGGGGTGGAGGGGCGGAGGCCCCCTTGTATCAATGGACGCGTCTGAGACAGGCAGGTGAGACCCTGTGGAATTCTGGGACAGGAAGAGCTGCTCAAAAACACACAGGAAACAGGAAGTCACATTGAATGTTGGATACAAATCTCTCTCTTTTCTCAATTTTTCTCTCCCCGCTCGCTCTCTCGCCCTCCTAAATGTCCTCACCCGGGGATTAAAGAAGTGTCATCTTGTCCAGCCTCTCTTTCCCTCTCTCACATGCTCTCCAACGCTCACACTCATAATGCACAAATGTCTTATTTTTCTCTCTCTCTCTCTCTCTCTCTCTCTGACAACTCTCTGTCTCTCTCTTTTCTCTCTCCCTTCTCTCGCCTTCCTCCCTCTTTCTCTGGAGGCTGGAGAATGTAACTCGCTTTGCGCTGCAAGGTCAAAGTCAAGGTCTGAGATTTAAAATTGAAATGAAGTGTTGGTCTGGCACCAGTCCACAACACTTCGGAAAAAAAAATCGCTGCGCATGTGCGCGCGTTTCCAACGTGTGTGTATGTGTGTACATGCGCACATCTGCGTGCACTCATTTGTGTGTGTGTGTGTGTGCGCCGTATGGAACCTCTACAGGACTAGAGAGATGAGAGACAGAGTGGTGGTACGGGTAGAAGGATGGCAGATGAGTGGACAATCACATTGTAGGTCAGTGTGAGTTGTGAAGGAAGTGGAGGGGGTGGGGGGGGGGGGGGGGGTCTGGCATAGGACCAGAGCCCAGCTCCAGCTGATCATTGTGGGGAGAGTTGTCCTTCCCTAGAGCCCCCCTCTCCCCGACAACACACACACACGCTCAGCTCCTATCAGTGCAGTCACTTTGTCCCTGTACCCTCTACTACTTGTGTCACACTCTGTCCATTCATAACTCTCTCTCTCTCACACACACACAACATACACTTCCTTTGTCTCATCTCTCTTTTTTCTCTCTCCTACCGTATTGAACAATATTTTCTGTCTTTGCGGATGACCTTTAGGTGGTCCTAGTTGGTGTTGATCTAAGCGTGTGTGTGGGTAAATGGTGTGCGTGTGTGTTTTGTGTGTAAAAGGAGTGTGTGTGTTGGCGTGTGTGTGTGTGCCAGTGATGTGACAGTGTGAAAGGCACAGGAAGGAAAGTCTGTGCTTCCTCTGATGCTCCTGCTGCTGTGGGCTCGGGAAGATAAGGACACACACACATGCACGCACACACACACGCAACTACACACACACACACATACACATATAAACCCTCACAAACATGGACACACAGACACAGACCGTGCCAATAGTAGGGGAAGTTAATTACCCAGGGGCAGCCTGTACCAACACTCTCTCTGACCCTCCTGTGCCAGATACAAACTACCTCACTCCCTGTGGTAGCTACCTAACACTTTACCTCGCTCTCTGTGCTAGCTACCTAACACTTTACCTCACTCTCTGTGGTAGCTACCTAACACTTTACCTCACTCTCTGTGTTAGCTACCTAACACTTTACCTCGCTCTCTGTGCTAGCTACCTAACACTTTACCTCACTCTCTGCGGTAGCTACCTAACACTTTACCTCACTCTCTGCGGTAGCTACCTAACACTTTACCTCACTCTCTGTGTTAGCTACCTAACACTTTACCTCACTCTCTGTGTTAGCTACCTAACACTTTACCTCGCTCTCTGTGCTAGCTACCTAACACTTTACCTCACTCTCTGTGTTAGCTACCTAACACTTTACCTCACTCTCTGTGCTAGCTACCTAACACTTTACCTCACTCTCTGTGCTAGCTACCTAACACTTTAACTCACTCTCTGTGTTAGCTACCTAACACTTTACCTCACTCTCTGTGCTAGCTACCTAACACTTTACCTCGCTCTCTGTGCTAGCTACCTAACACTTTAACTCGCTCTCTGTGCTAGCTACCTAACACTTTACCTCACTCTCTGTGTTAGCTACCTAACACTTTAACTCACTCTCTGTGTTAGCTACCTAACACTTTAACTCACTCTCTGTTTTAGCTACTTAACACTTTACCTTACTCTCTTTCCTGTGTTAGTCAGCTAATACTTTACCTCAGTCTCTCTCCTGTAAGTTGGCTGATACTTTACCTCACTCTTTCCTGTTAGCTAGCTAATACTTTACCTCATTACCTTTTCTATTACTATCGAACTCCTTGTGTTCTCGAGCTAATACTACCTCACACTGCGTTTGCTGGCTCATTCGACCTCACTCTTTGTCATCTCGCTCAGGCTGTCCGCCGGCTAATACACTTTGTGAGGTAGATAATACTAACTCCCTTCTTCGCTAAGAAGCTACGAGGCTACAACCTCGTGTCTCTGCTTCCATATGCTCCGACTCTATTATGCTAATATTTCCTCCATGACATTGACTCAGTGAGACCCACAAAGAACCAGTGTTTATATGAAGGTGTAATGTATCTTTACACCAAGTGTGTGTGTGTGTGTGTGTGTGTGTGTGTGACTGTGTGTGTGTGTGACTGTGTGTGTGTGACTGTGTGTGTGTGTGTGTGTCTGCAGGTTGACGTAAGCCTCTCTATCAGATGATGCCCTCCTAATCCCCACAGTGATGTGTCATGAATATGGAGTTTAAGACTGAAATCCCTGAGGATACGCAGGCTAAAGATAGCTGCCATAGACGGTCTCTCTCTCACACACACACACACACACACACACTCACTGAACAATGCACTCTAAGATGGGCATTGAGTGGCAGAACACCAGTGGGATGGGGTGAGGTGTGGCCAGATAGAGGTGGGAGAGGGAGAGAGAAGGACGGAGAGAGGGATGTGATGGAAATGTGAGGGAGGGACGCGTCGGAAAAGGATGCAGGCCAACGCTGTTTTGTGTTTAATTGACACTTTCCTGAAATCCAATTTCATTATGTGGATTCTCGACTCCAGACATGTGTTAACTGTAACAATTTAGCAAGAAAAAGTTTGGTTCTTAGATATCGGAACAATTTGATGGTTAAGGTTGAGATTTTACCTCAAGTAGTTAAGATTAACGTCACATTGCTATGTAATTGTTTTTGGCAACTGTATTTGTCCACAGCTGTGATTAACTCCTTAAGTCTATGTGCTTTGTTCAAATATTTGATTTACGCATGTTATGGTTTTACGAAATTGACAAATAATTGGCTGCATGACACAGTCATGCCCATACACGTCCACGAACACGTGCAAACATAAAGATGAGCCCATGAACAACCAACGAGCCTTATTCCAAAGATACGGTTGGGTTCTTGAACGAGGGTTCCACACATAGAGGTTCTGGGATGTTGAATCTTATCAGCATGTTTCTGTTAAAAAGTTCAGTCTCGGGCACTAACCCACACAAACACTCACACACACACACACACACACACACAAACAAACAAGCACACACCACATGGCCTTGACAAGCCATATGGCTTCAGGCTAGTGAACTCCACAGCCAGGAACATGTCTCCTCTGCTCCCATGCCATACAGTACAGTAAACCAAGATCTCTCTCTCTCTCCCTGTCTCTCTTTCTCTCTCTCTGTCTCCCTCTATCTCTCTATCTTTCTCTCCCTCTCTTTCTCCCTGTCTGTCTCTCTCTCCCTCTCTCTCTCCCTGGCTTTCTCTCTTTCATTGTCTCTCTCTCGCTCTCTCTCTCTTTCTCCCTGTCTGTCTCTCTCTCCCTCTCTCTCTCCCTGGCTTTCTCTCTTTCCTTGTCTCTCTCTCGCTCTCTCTCTCTCTCTGTCCCTTCCTCTCTCTCTCTCTCTCTCTCTCTCTCTCTCTCTCTCTCTCTCTCTCTCTCTCTCTCTCTCTCTCTCTCTCTCTCTCATAATAGTGTACCTTAGAGACAGCGGGTGAAGCCTCTCACACCAAGATAACTCTCCCTGGCAGTGTAAAAGTACGTGCGCCCGTGTGTTTGTGTGTGCGCGTGTGTGTGTGCGCGTTTGAAGGGTTGCAGAGAAACCAGTCTCACGAGCGAGAGAGGAGTCTGCCCGAGGGACGAGAAAGGAGGGGGGGGCTGGGGGGGGGGGGCAGGGGAAGGTGGGAGGGGCGGAGAATGAAGATGAAAAGAGGCAAAAAATAAATAGTAATGTGAGAGAGAGGAGGTGGGGGGGGAGAGCTGAAGAGGCGAGCAGAGGGGAGGACTACAGAGTTTGGCCAGCGTCCTGTGACTTGGTTAAGAGACCGTGCCGAACCTGGCCCTCCTTCTGTCTCTCTCTCTCTCTCTTTTTCTTCCACTCGTCCTCTCTATCGTGCGCCATTTCCCACCCCTTTTATTTCCCTCTGTGTGTCTCTCTCTCGTGTTTCCTCCTCCCTCACCGTCTTTCTCTCTGTGGTGCAGTGGGACAGCCAGTGAGGCCCGGGGCAGGGAGCACGGAGCCAGGACCTGGATTTGGAGCACGGCTGCTCTCGGTTGAGCGAGATCCAGGCCCCTGGGGGCGGGGGTGGGGGGGGGGGGCGCGGGGGGGGGGGGGGGGGGGGGGGCTGTGGGGGGGCGGGTGTGGGGGCGTAGCGCTGGGTGAGGAGAGGAGACGGGGAGGAGGAGAAGGGGGTGAGGGGGGGAGGGCGTCGGGGGTGGACCAGCGGCAGTAGCAGTAGCACACGCGGAGCAGTTCTGGATCACCTTCAAAGAGATCCACTCCCGAAGGAGAGACCGGATTCCTCTGTGGAGGGAAAGAGAGAGGGGATAGAGGGGGAGAGAGGGAGAGAGAGGGAGAGAGAGGGAGAGAGAGGGAGCGTGGGGGGGGGGGGGAAACTGAAAGTGAGGAGCAAGGTGGTCCAGGTACTTTGAATGATCCCTACGTCTTTGTCTCTGTCTCGTAACTTCAGTGCACTTTATTTGGCAAACTCCCTCCCTTTCTCTCTCCCTCCCTCCCTCCCTTCCTCCCGTTCTCTCTCTCTCTTTCCTCTCCCTCTCTCTCTCTCTCCTGCTCTGTGGCGTGCATGCACTTGCCCTTCCTCCAGCAGGCAGCGTGGGGATGATGTATCTGTGTGTTGGAGCAGGGAGACATGGGAAATCTGGACTGCACAAAGGCGTCGTTTGTACCTCCCTGGAGCTTCCTTTAGGGCCTTGGGTATGTGTGTGTCTGCCTGTTTGTTTGTGTACAGTGTGTGTGCGTGTGTGTGGTAAGAGGGAAAGGGATGACTGAGAGTTAGCCTCTCAGGCCCCCCCCCCCCAAAACGACACACTCACACAGACACACACACAGCTACACACACACACACACACTTCTTCACGCCAAGGCCGTTGCAGTGACTGTGTTGCAGTGTCTCTGTGTCACCCTGTGTTCACCCTAGCTTATGTCAGTGAGGCTGGGTAGTTAGCATGTTGGGCCGGGTGCCGACATTGCTTCATCTAGCTCAGGTTTGTGGGGCTGACTTAGCGAGCGCCTCAGAAGCGCACGCTCATTCACTCCTGTGCACTGCTCAGAGTGCGCGCCCCGTACTCGCGTGTGCACGCGTGGGAGTGTGTACGTGCGGGTGTGGAGTGTGTGTGCGTTTGTAGCTGTGTGTCTGTGTGTTTGTAGCTGTGCGTTTGGAGTTGCGTGTGTACGTGTGTAGCTGTTTGTGCGTCTGTAGCTGGGTGTGTGTGCGTTTGTAGCGGTGTATGTGCGTAGCCGTGTGTGTCTGTGTGTGTGTTTTGTAGCTTTGTGTGTATGTGTGTGTGTCTCTGTGTGTGTGTCTGTCTCTGCCTGTGTGTGTGTGTGTGTGTGTGCGTGTGTGTGTGCACAGCACAGCACTGACAGGACCTTCAGCCTGTGTCTGGGTCAGCAGTTTGTTTAGCATCAATTAAAGGCTCTGTGTTCCTCAACGCAAGCGTGAAGGGAGAATTAACGTGCAGTGGCACATTCCCACCAGCGTATTATTACACACAACACCTCATCTGGAACAAGGCTAGCGGATCTGTGTGTGTGTGTGTGTGTGTGTTTCTAAGAGACAGAGACAGAGGAGGGGACAGAGAGAGGAGAGAGAGGGAGGAGGTAGGAAGATGCATAGGTGTATATTTTAGACTGTCCCATTTGTTCATCCTAAACTGCTTCCCCCGTTCTGCGTTCCTCCCTTTGTGGCCCACCTCTCTCCCTCTCTCTCTATCCCTCTTTCCCTCCCTCTCTCTCCCTCCCTCTCTCTCCCTCTCTTCATCTTCCTCTCTTCCTCTGTATCTTTTTGCCACTCTCACTCTCAGTCTCTTCCTGTCCCTCCCTCTCTCTCTCTCTCTCTCTCTCTCTCTCTCCATATTTCTCTCTCACTGTCTGTCTTGCTCTCCCTAGCTCTTTGTTCCCTGCTCTCTCTCTCTGTGTCTTTTCCTCTCCTTCTCTCGGACCACAGTCTGACCACAGACATTTCCCTCAGTCTTTGCTCTGCCTAGCAACGCACAGCACATAGTTTCCAGGCAGCTGGGCTCTGAGAGGCTCAGAGACACACAGATAGAGGAGGGACAGCCTCCAGATAGAGGAGGGACAGCCTCCAGATAGAAGAGGGACAGCCTCCAGATAGAGGAGGGACAGCCTCCAGATAGAGGAGGGACAGCCTCCAGATAGAAGAGGGACAGCCTCCAGATAGAGGAGGGACAGCCTCCAGATAGAAGAGGGACAGCCTCCAGAGAAAGGAGGGACAGCCTCCAGATAGAAGAGGGACAGCCTCCAGATAGAGGAGGGACAGCCTCCAGATAGAGGAGGGACAGCCTCCAGATAGAGGAGGGACAGCCTCCAGATAGAGGAGGGACAGCCTCCAGATAGAGGAGGGACAGCCTCCAGATAGAAGAGGGACAGCCTCCAGATAGAGGAGGGACAGCCTCCAGATAGAAGAGGGACAGCCTCCAGATAGAGGAGGGACAGCCTCCAGATAGAGGAGGGACAGCCTCCAGATAGAAGAGGGACAGCCTCCAGATAGAGGAGGGACAGCCTCCAGATAGAAGAGGGACAGCCTCCAGAGAAAGGAGGGACAGCCTCCAGATAGAAGAGGGACAGCCTCCAGATAGAGGAGGGACAGCCTCCAGATAGAGGAGGGACAGCCTCCAGATAGAGGAGGGACAGCCTCCAGATAGAGGAGGGACAGCCTCCAGATAGAGGAGGGACAGCCTCCAGATAGAAGAGGGACAGCCTCCAGATAGAGGAGGGACAGCCTCCAGATAGAAGAGGGACAGCCTCCAGATAGAGGAGGGACAGCCTCCAGATAGAGGAGGGACAGCCTCCAGATAGAAGAGGGACAGCCTCCAGATAGAGGAGGGACAGCCTCCAGATAGAAGAGGGACAGCCTCCAGATAGAGGAGGGACAGCCTCCAGATAGAAGAGGGACAGCCTCCAGATAGAGGAGGGACAGCCTCCAGATAGAGGAGGGACAGCCTCCAGATAGAAGAGAGACAGCCTCCAGATAAAGGAGGGACAGCCTCCAGATAGAGGAGGGACAGCCTCCAGATAGAAGAGGGACAGCCTCCAGATAAAGGAGGGACAGCCTCCAGATAGAAGAGGGACAGCCTCCAGATAAAGGAGGGACAGCCTCCAGATAGAGGAGGGACAGCCTCCAGATAGAAGAGGGACAGCCTCCAGATAAAGGAGGGACAGCCTCCAGATAGAGGAGGGACAGCCTCCAGAGAAAGGAGGGACAGCCTCCAGATAGAAGAGGGACAGCCTCCAGAGAAAGGAGGGACAGCCTCCAGATAGAAGAGGGACAGCCTCCAGATAGAAGAGGGACAGCCTCCAGAGAAAGGAGGGACAGCCTCCAGATAGAGGAGGGACAGCCTCCAGATAGAGGAGGGACAGCCTCCAGATAGAGGAGGGACAGCCTCCAGATAGAGGAGGGACAGCCTCCAGATAGAGGGAAGACAGCCTCCAGATAGAGGGAAGACAGCCTCCAGATAGAGGAGGGACAGCCTCCAGATAGAGGAGGGACAGCCTCCAGATAGAGGAGGGACAGCCTCCAGATAGAGGGAAGACAGCCTCCAGATAGAGGGAAGACAGCCTCCAGATAGAGGAGGGACAGCCTCCAGATAGACTTGCAGACAGTTGTGAAGATTTCCTACCGCTAGTCTGGAGAGAAATGTTCGGCACACAAGCCTCTTTTCTACAAGGACACCAACGGAAGGTTGCTCAACAGGGTAACCCTCCAAAACATATCTGGTTTTCAAGAGGATGAGGGGAAAGTAAATGTGGTCTATGAACCCCTTCAGGAGGAGTGTATCTGGTTATGTAGCAGTGTGTGTGTGTGAGTGTGTGTGTGTGAGAGCCAGGGTGTGCGTGTGTGGGCATGCGTGTGTGTGTATGAGCGTGCGTGTGTGTGATAGTGCGTGTGTATGTGTGCGCATGTGTGTGTGAGGATGTGTGTATGCGTGTGTGAGCTTGTGTGTGTGTGTGTGTGAGAGAGAGCCTGGGTGTGTGTGTGTGTGGGGGTGGGGGCGTGTGTGTATGAGTACGTGTGTGTGTGATAGTGTGTGTGTGTGAGCGTGCGTGTGCGTGTGTGAGCTTGTGTGTGTGTGTGTGTGTGTGTGTGTGCCTTGTAGGCGTTCAGAAGCCAGGGTGGTGGTTCCTGGGGCCTGAGGTGTAAAGATGTTCTCAGCACCAAGCCTCTACTCATCCGTGCCAGAACTCGACAGGGCTTTAATTACCTGAGCCCCGGTCAGCACTTTACTCAGGGTAAAAATACCATCCTGTTTATCCTGAGCCCAGTTCAGGAGCCCCACGTCTGCCAGGGGGAAGCCTGCCTTAGCGCACCCAGCCACCCCTGCCCCGTGGCGGGGCCAAGGCTCGGCGTCCTTCCCCTTAATGTCATGGAGGAATGCGATCTCCACCGGCGTGTTCGGACTACCCCTTACTTCTCCGCCCCTCCATCGCTCCCTTCTTCTTTCTATCCTGCACTGTTTTCCAAAGTCAGCGCCAAGGACCCGGCTGGTCTCTCTCTCTCTGTCTCTCTCTCTGTCTGTCTCTCTCTCTCCCTCTCTCTCTCTCTCTCTCTCTCTCTCTCTGTCTCTCTCTGTCTTCCGTTTTTTCTTCCAGCCTTCCAAACCCATCCCTTTCCCCCACCTCTCAGCCCCCTCCCTCCGTAGTTCCCACCACAGCTGTGTCTATGCCCCCAATCCCCCCCCCCCCCCCCCCCGGCGAGCCAAGGACGGTGTGGGGGCCAGGCAGACCTCATGGAGGACAGCGCCTCTCCAATCATGACACGGAGAGAGGCTTGTGTCAATTAAATGGTATGTGCTTATGCCGCAAATCACACCCACATGTTCCCACTCCCCCCCCCTCCCCCTTTTCCTCTCCCCTCCTCCCCCTCTCGCCCCCCCCCCCCCGTCTCCCCGCAGCCTAACGCGCAGTGTAATCACCCTCATTACCTAATGAGATCCTGCGCCGCGCAAAACGGGCGTGCATGCGCTCGAGAGCCCACATGCGACCAGGGTTCCAACCGAAGGGGGTAGTGGGGGGGGGGGGGGGGGGGGGGGGTGGTGGTCCAAAGTCTACAAGGATCCCCCATAATTATGTTTATGGTAGTCTGTGGGTGCCGCAAAAATTGGGGTTTCGTGAAATGGAACGCGTTGGGGTTTTGATATCGTGTTCGGGAGTGAACGTCAGCCAATCTTCCAGAATGTTCCAAATTACACATGTCCAAATGTAAAAGTGACAAAGATGTGGATACGACAGGAAAATAGTCTTCTGCTCTGTTGGGCTTCTGCATCCTTTTCCGAGTCCTTCGAGCCTCGGGCACCTTGACGGAGCTCCGAAGCAACGCGGCAGCATCCCTGAAGATTTAAAACAGTGTATCCTTCAAAGAATCTCTCCTCGCAAACGCAACAATGTCCGCCGATCATCAGGCGCCGGCACTCCAGAGAGGATCCATTGTGCTGGTGTATTATCTACAGGACAGCGAGCACTGGCTTAATCTGGCTGGGCCCTGGGGGAGGAGGAGGAGGGGGAGGCGGAGGAGGGGTGGGGGGGGGGAACACTCATTAGCTGCCTTGGATGTATCTACTTGCCCTAATCCCTCAGAATAACATAATCTCTTTAAAAATTGCTCTGCTTAAACCCAATCTGCCCAAACTTAGCGTGTGATTGGGGTCAATCTGTAATAAGCCCCGCCTTGTGGGGTCCCAAGTCCCACTGTGTTGCTGGGACACGTGTCTGGGCGTGAGCGTGTGTGTATCTCAGCGCGCGTGTGTGTGTGTATCTGAGCGTGTGTGTATCTGAGCCTGTGTGTGTGTATCTGAGTGCGTGTGTGTGTGTATCAGAGCGCGCGCGTGTGTGTATCAGAGCGCGCGCGTGTGTGTATCGGCGTCCGCGTTGCAGTACATCTGTTCCATTCTGTTACACACACACACACACACACACACACACACAGAAAACCATCCCTCCCTTCTTCTTGCTGGGAAAGCAGGGTTCCGATAGAAGGTATTCTCTTTATTAGGACTAATGCGTTTAGAGGATGTGAATGACACGGCACAGTGTCGTTTATAGAGTGTTGGTGCGGCACGATCCACCACTTCAAAAAGACGCTCTGCTGTGCTGAAGCTCAGTCCAATGATTAAACCAACGACACGTTTCTGCATAATACTTACCAAGTTTTGCAAACAGGCATGACTGGGGCTGGTTACGGGTATTGTGAGGGTAAAGCGTTACACGAGAGAAACCCTTACACCGACTTCAATGCTTCGCCACTTCAAACTGGAGAACATTCCGGAGCACCACCGCATCATGAAAAGCCTGAGAAACAAAGAAATACGGACGTGTGTCCCACAATGAATGAAATGCGAACGCACATCCATGGCCGAACATGTCTTCCCCTGGCTTGGCATGTGGGTCTGACCCAGGAGCAGCTCTTGTTCTGGCAGCTGAACCGTCTCCAGTCAGCGGCCCACGTGGCCGACTGACTCCAGGACAGCTCTTAACGGTGCGCTCCTCCCTGCAGGCCCCCGGGAGACTGCTGCTCTGCTCTTTTTCCATGCTGTCTCTCGCCTACAAACCACTTACAGATGTTGGCAGCGGGGGGAACGTTGTGGCAACTCCAAACGAGGAAATCTAAAAAGAGATCGGGCTGTAAAATAAAACTCCAGCCCAGAGAACGAGAGAACAAGCGAGGCTCGGGAGGGGAGGGGAGCGTAAACTGAGAGAGGGATGGAAGGAAATACAGAGCCCGAAGAGAGAGTGTGACTGGGACAGAGAGAAACACGGGAGGGAGGGAGGGAGGGAGGGAAGGAGGGAGGGAGGGAGGGAGGGAGGGGGGGAGGGGGGGAGGGGGGGAGGGGAGGGAGGGGAGGGAGGGGAGGGAGGGAGAGGAGTGCAGGTGTAGATTGGAGGTCTGGGTAAATCTCTGGCCAAGGACAAGCCAGAAGAGGATGGGGCCTCGCGGCGGAGGAGAGGATGGGGCCTCGCGGCGGAGGAGAGGATGGGCCTCATAGCGGAGGAGAGGATGGGCCTAGTGGCGGAGGAGAGGATGGGCCTAGTGGCGGAGGAGAGGATGGGCCTAGTGGCGGAGGAGAGGATGGGCCTCGCGGCGGAGGAGAGGATAGGCCTAGTGGCGGAGGAGAGGATGGGCCTAGTGGCGGAGGAGAGGATGGGCCTAGTGGCGGAGGAGAGGATGGGCCTCGCGGCGGAGGAGAGGATGGGCCTCGCGGCGGAGTAGAGGATGGGCCTAGTGGCGGAGGAGAGGATGGGCCTTGCGGCGGAGGAGAGGATGGGCCTCGCGGCGGAGTAGAGGATGGGCCTAGTGGCGGAGGAGAGGATGGGCCTAGTGGCGGAGGAGAGGATGGGCCTCGCGGCGGAGGAGAACAGGGCCGACTGCTCCAACAGAAATCGCCTTCCCGTTACTTCCGTCCACCTGTTTTACAGGAAGCGGTGTCTTCCCCCCAACCAATCAGGCAGGAAGTGTGCTGCATTGCCACATCCTGCTTCCCGCTCATAGTGAGTGCTCAGTGTAGCTAATGGTGATGGTCAGACACCTCCTGTGTGTGGGAGTCGGTGTGTGAGTTAGTGTGTGTGTGTGTGTATTCTGCAATCTCCACTCGCTCTTTACAGTGATTGTAAAGATAAGTGACCTGTCTCTCCCACCTCTCCTCTCCCCCTCTCTCCTCTCCCCCTCTCTCTCTCTCCTTTTCTCCTGTGCACTTTATTTATTAAGGGATCCATTCAATTATTTACCACACAACGCTGCAACAGGCCAGGCCAGTACACACACACACAAACACACACATGATTCAGTGAAAATGTAGTTTGTATTAGATATAATACATCCAGCACTTACTCCAAGGCATGTTTAAAGTGCAGAGATTTTTGCTGTTGTTGGTATTTGCAATTCACAATCTGAGTGGACTGGGACCAAAATTCAGCCCTGGCATTTTCTGTCGACCGGAGGGGGGGGTGGGGGGGGGGGGTAATTTTTCAAAATAAAATTGTTATTAATAATCGTATTTCTTCGGCGGCCCGCATGAAGTTCCGGCGGCCCGGTACCAACTGATCCGCGCCGGCCCCGGCCCACATTGGGTCAACGGCCCACCGGGACGATGCCCAGTATGCCACATGGCCAGTCCACCCCTGCCCTACTGTATATTATTGTATACATCAAGTATAGTGTATTTTTTAACATTTGATACAGGATACGTATGACTACATTTGTGTGTGTGTGACAGTGCACAGTGTCGTGTGAGAGACGCTCTCCTTCCGTCACGTTCTGGAACGTTCCTCCCCAGCGGCCCGGCAGGCGCAGGAAGCGATGGCTTTAAACTGGACGCGACAGCGTCCGGCCCGCGGTTCGAGGTTAGCGCTTTAAAGGTATCATTGACCGTTCCGTGTCGGATCTTATCATGTCCTCCCTCCCCTCCCCCTTATCCCTGGAGCCTCCAGACATGGATCAATCCCTCCCCGGAATTGGGTTTCCCGTCCAGGAAACGAAGACGTGGACGCGGGCGATTTTCGTGGACTCGTCCAGAGCGTCCGCAGGCCGGGGGGGGGGGGTTCGTTCCACGGTGGAGCGTCTGCCGGTCGTGACGCAGGGAGGTGCGAGAGAGAGCGCTGTGGAGCAGCTCAGAGCTCTAGCTGGCCGTCATGCAGGACACCTCTGCTGAGATTATTAAAGGGGTTGCATTGTAAAAGACTACTAATCCAGTCTTAATCCCAATTTAATGGTCACACCCAGTCGATTATATGATTTGTGTACACATCTTCAGATATTAAAAGCTGTAAGATGCTAATTACTTTTGGTATTTTGCGTGCTGTGTATGTTATATTGTATGCACCAGCCTATGGATGTACTAAATTAATCAAACAAGAAAAGCTTTTATATTTATATATTATTTGGGGGGGAAGAAGCCTGTGCTATGAATAGTGATATACAAAATAACCTTAATAACCTTTCAAGGGTCATCTTGGCATCTTGTTTGTGTGTCTGTGTATATGCGTGTGACTGCGTGTGTCTGCATGTGTGTGTGTGTGTCACTGTGTGTGTCTGTGTATACAGTATGTGTGTGACTGTGACTGTGTCTGTGTGTGTTTGTGTGTGTGTGTGTGTGTGACTGTGTGTGTCTGTGCTTATGAGCCCCTCAGCCTCTTAGCCTGTTACAGATCAGCGATTCATAAATATATCTGTCTGTGTTTGTATACTTGGGCGTGTGTGTGTTTTGTGTCTGGCTGTGCATACTGTACATATTTGTGGGAAGAGTTGCGATCACTTGGGTGCTCTCGATTATCTTTCAGCTTCTATCAGTTGCTGGAGATGGGATGGGGAGGGGGGAGCGTGAGAGTGGGGGGTGAGGGGGGGGTGTTCATGTGTGTGTGTTAGTGTGCGAGGCAGTGGGGGAGTGTGTGGGGTGGTTGGGGGGCTGGGCGGAGGGGGTGGGGGGGGGGGTGTTGCCGGTGGGGTGGAGCAACAAGCTGAAGATAGATAACAGATGCCGCGCCGGTGTCCCCTTCCAGGCTAGATGCAGGCCGGGTTGCTGGGTCAGGGGGGGGGGGGGGGGGGGGAGAGGGACAGGGAGGAGGGGGGGCAGGATGGAGCAGAGAGAGAGCGAGGAAGGGAGAAGGCGGCCGCTGAAGATTGATTGCCTCCGACTGGAGCCCAGCTCTGTGAGGTCCGCCCCAGCCGGAGAGGGGGACGAGCCACATGCGACGCAGAGAGAGAGAGACGCTGAACAACAAGGCGTGAACACGCCCGCGCACCCCGCCTAGCAGCGGCGGAGCAGCAACCCCCGCAAACCCCTCCCACCGTCCCCCAGACCCTACAGTCACCCCGGGGGTAGAAGTCAAGAGAAAGCCCCCCCCCCCCCCCCCCCTTCATCACCGTGGGACTCCTCTGCGTCTTGCGGTTCCCGCGTCAAACACGCGCAGCTTCAGCCGTGGCTCGGCGGTTAGGGGGTTAATACTGAAGTGGCGTGTGTCCGTGGGGGGGGGGGGGGGGGGGGGGGGGGGGGGGAGGCAGCTTTAATTCCCCAGGAAACCACTGTGATTGGGAGCAGCAGGAAAGTCACTTCCAATGAAGTGGACTCAACACGGGGCAGGACAAAACACAGAACGACGAGCGCAACATCGAACGATTTAGTTCTTTTTTTTGGGGGGGGGGGGGTTTCGACCGGGGACGTTTCTGAGATCTTTCATTCGACTAAAAACGAAGCCTGCGGGTGAACATATAAAGAAAGATCCACGCGAAACGGGATGCGGAATGAGTCGGAAGAGGAGCTGAAAATTCCAAACATGAAGCGTAGAATAGCCCCCCCCCCCCGCCGTCAGACGACACAACAATGAAAGTGAAGGGAATCCCACTCCAGTCTCCGCCCCCAACGAGAGCCCCTCCCACCCCCCTCTCACAACCACTAAGAGCCATTCAGAACCGATCGTCTCCCCCCGAGTTGGTCCAATCCGTTTTTGGGGGAGAGCGCTCTGCAAACAAATACGACTCGGTGACCTCGCTGTGCACAGCCTCGGACACGCCTCCTGAAAAAAGCGCGGAGGCACGAGTACTATTGGTCGCCTGTTACAGACCCTGCGATCCTATTGGACGGTGAAGCCAAGGGCTCTCCATGTGACGCGTGTGTAGAAACATGAATGGGTAATAATGACCACGATACTGCGACGCAGCCAAACCTGTGACAGACATTAAGATCTGTCACCTTCTGAGAGCTCATTAACGCCTTCAATAAGGAAGTGGGATCCAGTCAGTTCAAATACTTCAATGTTGTCATTACTTTAATTGAGCTGCCGTTCCGACTATCGTTAGACATGCAACAAGCGGATGTGAAGCTGGGGCTGGTATGAGGTCTGGTGGGCAGGGCTGGGGCTGGTATGAGGTCTGGTGGGCAGGGCTGGGGCTGGTATGAGGTCTGGTGGGCAGGGCTGGGGCTGGTATGAGGTCTGGTGGGCAGGGCTGGGGCTGGTATGAGGTCTGGTGGGCAGGGCTGGGGCTGGTATGAGGTCTGGTGGGCAGGGCTGGGGCTGGTATGAGGTCTGGTGGGCAGGGCTGGGGCTGGTATGAGGTCTGGTGGGCAGGGCTGGGGCTGGTATGAGGTCTGGTGGGCAGGGCTGGGGCTGGTATGAGGTCTGGTGGGCAGGGCTGGGGCTGGTATGAGGTCTGGTGGGCAGGGCTGGGGCTGTGTGAGCTGGGGCCATACTGGAGGTAAGGATCTGGCACAGTGTGCTGAATGCAGATAGGATCACAGTGGGGGCGTGAATGTGTGATTGGAGACTAAAATCATTAGAGTATGCCTGGTCACTGTGCCCTTGACTCTTCTGCTGAGCTGGGCTACCATGCACTCCCTCCCTCCCTCCTTCGCTCCCTCCCTCTCCCTCTCTCCCTCTCTCCCTCTCTTCATTTCATCTTGTCTTTACCATGTTTTTCACTTCTCCCAGATCCCTTGCTTATCTGAATCAGTTGTCACTGTTGACAAACAATTATGCGCTACCTTTACAATTCTGACTCCCGTAAATGAATAGTCCAATAATCTATCATTACGTGTTCTGTAACACATTACAAAATTGATTGTAAATAAAATATAAAAAATACATTCTAAGATCAGATGGAAAAAAGTATGAGCTGTAAATCATTAAAAAAAAAATCTCTATATATATATAGATTATAATATTAATATTAATTCACAGATGCAGACCTTGTACAGATAAACTCCAATAAAGAAATAAACTCCTTTGTATTGTTCATCGTGTTGTTCTAGATGACTTCCTGTGTTCATAGTGAATTCTCAGCTAATGTGACGCATACTGATACCAGCTGTCTGGCTGCCTTGACTTCCACACACACACACACACACACACACACGTACTGTATAGGCACATGTACATGCGTGGACAGACACACACATCCAAGTGCACGAGCAAAAATAAACGAACATGCGCATGCTGCAAACACATGCCTGCACACACAAAGCAAACCTTCCCTGACACACACAGTGGTGGTGGACGAAGCATGTGTGCACCAAGGACACACACACACACAAGTACACTCACAGCAACACATCCTCGGATGAACACACGCGCATGCACACACACACGGACCTATAGAGACACACACACGTTTTGGAACTACTGTATATGAATCTACTCAGTCATCACAAAATGAACTGGGGTCAAAACAGGACAAACCAGTGGACTGTTTCTGTTCTGTGCACGTTCCTGTGTTCAGGGTGCACGTCAGTCATTAACACTGAAATCTATGAACGACGTAAACCCCGTGGAACTGTTTCGTCCGAACGTAGCACCGTCGCGCTATTCGGATTTGGGTCCGTACACACTGCCGTTCAATCCACGTCCATCTATCGCGTGTCACCGCAAAACGCGAGGAAGGCATACGAACCACAATCACAGGCACACATGCGCAACGTCCAAACTACCACAGAAAGTATTTATATCATTCCAAAACAGGAACAGACCCATCGTAGCCTAAACAAACAAGTTTAGCGTTGAAAAAAATAAAATAAATAAAAATACCCTGTCCAACATTGACTTCATGGTTATCGCTTCTCGTTAGACAAGAATATTTTGCGACACCAGGCATGAATATGACTGTTATTAAAATGATAAAGTATCCCACCATATCTATACCTAGGTCACCCCAGCTGCACTCCAGCCATGCACTGACTGGCTGCATGCAGTATCCTCTCTGGGAGAACCTAACCCAGGCTGAGGCTCTGTGGGCCCAGATAGGCTGAACACGCTGCCTGGAGGGTTTTGTCCTTGAGAATGTGCAGACACGGGGCAGATAATGTTCTGACACGAGAAACTCAAAACCTGGACCAGATCAACGCTCCGACTCACATCTATCCTCTACTGTCAAGATATGGCGACGGGAGGGAAGGTGGAACGATGAGGGCGGGAAATATCTCAGTACTAATAAGCCTCATCGAAATGTATCCAAAGTAAACTGCATTACTTATTTCATTTAGTTCTTGACCAATGAGTGCGCATGAGAAGGTAAAAATACAGGCGGTCTGTATGGGTCACAAAAAAAAGTAATAAATTATAATATATATATATATTATTTTATCAATAGAGTAACGTATTTTGTACTGCGTGTCACCGTTATGCAGGGCCTTCACCTTCTCTGGGGGTTATTTGAAGGGTTAAATGAGTCCCCTGTAACGGGCGTGTGTTGCAAGGTCGAACATCTCCTTTTACCGTGGGCACGTGCAATCGGCGGGATTTCTGCAAAAGTCAGCATGACAGCCGGCACGCGGAGTCTCCCCGCAGAGCGCGAGACGTGCGTGCACCCGGTACGGTGGACATTTCTAATTTAGTATCATAAAGGGCTGTTGGCATTATTTGAGTTCTCTGTGAGGATTAGTCTGAAATCACTAAACCCAACGCATTACACGTATGATTTTTTTTTTTTAAATATGTAGGCTAAGAGATCAGCCATATACCTGCAGAATCTTTGCCAATGTTCTAAGATTAAAAAAAACACTCCCTGAAACATGCATCAGCTTGTTTGAATCGTGGAGTGCATGGCACATTAATTAAATCTACTTGCACGCCGTACGTTGGATATGTTGCTGCGTTACTTTTTCATAACTATGCACGATCACCAGGGTCTACTCTCCCTTCATACATGTTTCCCAGCTCAGCTGCGTCACGCCCCCTCCTCTCTTCCCCACAGCAGCCAAGCCTGCAGTGAGTGACGTCATCATACAACCAGGTCACTTCTTATGAGAAATCAGAAGGGGGGAAAAAAACAGTTCAAGAGGTCGTTGCCATTTCAATGACTTTAATAAGCAAAATAGGAAACAATTTCTTCCAAAAAACAACCAAAAAAATAAGACGAAACAGAAACCAGCCTGAATGGAACTACAACAGTTCAAATTTAAAGTTCTTTTTACCCATATTTATATAAACAGGATTGAAAATTGATCCCCATCATCGCCAAGTACATGGAATTAATACAAACAAAATACAACAACCCGCTGCTGCAGTATCAATTTGATTTCAACACAGTTGAATCAGTAACAAACCAAAGATTGTTTAAATGCATGACTTTTCAACAATAGTTTTCAAATGCAAGCACCATGCTTATTCAATATGATCTGACAGTTTGTTAATTTAAATCATTAAAATAAAAACTTTAAACTATGCATCTGGCCAGCAGAACCAGAATCACCAAATAATAATAAAAACAGACCAAACATATCATATAACATACACAGGGTTTTCATTTTGAGAATTTGCACAACCTGAATCCCTTTTTTTACTGACCGGCAGGAAAAAAATCAGGAAAACATATAGAATGAATATATTGAAACTTTGTATTGAAACGCATGCGTTATCTAAATACTTGGTAATTGTACATAAAACCCCTGATAGATATGTTAGTACTGAGAATGGGTGAAAACGCTTGATATTGCCGAGGTACAAAACACTTAGTAGACCACTAAAATAGAGCTGTGCTCAATATAACACGTCCAAGTATAGGAGAAATGATCAACTTGACTTTGTGTGTTTATTATATAATAGAGTTTGGGGTTGCGCAAGAGTTAAAAGCACCTCCCCTTACTCCGTGCCAGGAGCGCCACATTGTAATAAAATGGTAGCCTGCATCACATGTGAGACTTTTCTACTGTTAAAAGGCTACCAGAGGAGGCCAGCCGTTCATTAAGTTCCCCTTGCCATGGTGCATGATGCCAGGCAGTGGGTTCAGTCACTTATCGATGAATGACTTGAGAGATGAGTTTGCACGAGTTTGAGTTTGCATGAGTTTGCACACTGTTTGCACGAGTTTGAGTTTGCACACGCCAGGTTTGCACACTGGTTCAAACTGAGCTGCTACGTCACTATCAAGCTTTTCTATCCCTCGAATTAATCACGACAGTGTTTTTTATTATAGAATGTCTTCCTGGAGGGAGGTCGGCGCAAAGTTCAAAATGAAAACGTATAGAAATCATGATCCAAAAAAGTGCACTTAATACACACAAGTTCGTTGTTCTTTAAATGCAACAGAAAAAAAAATGCCCGTTTCTCTTATCCATACCCCCCAAAATAAAACATAAAATGGAGAGGGGGGTGGGGGGGTGGGAAACACACAACTCAAAGAAAGAACGAAGTTCAAACCAGCCTCTTCTATCTTGGTGTGCAGTTTGCTGTTGCATAATATTTACAAGCCTAAAGAAACCCAGACCAGACTATACTGCACCCGCAGTCCTGCTGTACTGTTCCCCTGCTTTCTTAAACCCACCCCCCCCCCACCCCCACCCCCACCCCTCACCCCTACCCCCACCCCAACCCGAGGAGAAGCGCAGATCAACAACATGCTCTTAAGATTACACAGAAAAAAACGAAGGGTACAAAATAGAAATTATCACCGTACATGGCCAGCATGCAGGATTAATATTTTAAATGCAGATTTTTGTTTTTTTTTCAATATATATTCGAATATAACCAACAAGCAGGCAATAAATCAATGAGATGTTGCATAAAATGTCCCCCCCCTTTCGACGGGTTCATAGACAGTAAAGTTTTGCATAACGTTGGAGTCTTGTTCTCAGATTCATTTTGATGTGTTGTATACAATATAGACCTGCTCGCTGTTTCTTATCATGTCCCAATCATCAGATTAGGGCCTCGACCACCCCATCTTTGACTACTTACAGGTTATTAAAAAGCCTTAGTCTAAAACAGTAATGTTCATCATGTGCTCCTGTTCTGCAGGAGGGGGACGAAAAGTAGCTTCACTACAAGCAACTAACCTACAAAGATGCTCCCACTGTTCCAAAACACTCTAGCTTGTTCTTTGCATCTCAATTGTCACGTGGGGAAGGAGAGATGATTATAGATGACTATTATTTCATGGATAATTCGAACAGATACAAGTGTTACTGTGATTTTCGAGTTATTATAATCAGCATGGGAGGACGTTGATTATTTCTTATTGTTTGTTCGTCAGCATTAGTTGTTGGAACAGAGTCACGAGAAGTGTATATTAGGCCGTATAACAACTCACATGAAAAACTCGGGAGATGACGGGTTGTCGCTAGTGGACCCGGCCTCGCGGAAGCCGTGGCTCGCCCCGCTCCCCGTCAGCTTCTCGCACTTGAGTTTGTAGGCGTCCCTCTCCCGCGCCAGCCGGCTGATCTCGGCCTTCAGCTGCTCCACCTGGTTGATCAGCTGCGTCTTCTCGTTCTCCAGCACGTGCTTCTGCTGCACGCGCTTGTAGCGGCAGGACTGCGCGTAGCCCCGGTTCTTCAGGGTCCTCCGCTTCTGCTTCAGGCGGATGACCTCGTCCTTGGTGAAGCCTCGCAGGTGCCGATTGAGCTCTCGCACCGACATGGACACCAACTGGTCGTCGGAGAAGCGGTCCTCCACGTTGAGACCTCCCCCGGAGCCATGGTGGGACGCCTGGCCCGGATGACCGTGCGGATGGTGGTGATGATGATGACGGTGATGGTGGTGGAGGGTTGGGTGGGAGCCGGGGGAGACGGGAGACGGGCTGTCTGGGTCCTGGCTGTGGTGGGGATGATGGTGCTGGCTGTGCGGGTGGCTGTGGCCCCCCGGATGTCCTCCCGGCAGTTCGTCCGGGTGGTGTGGGATGCCTCCCCCGTATGGGTGATGATGCTGCTGGGCATGGTGGTTGTGGTGGTGGTGCGGCCCCCTGTATCCCTCGAAGCCGCCCTGCTGCTGCAGCTGCTGCTGGACGTGCGGGGGCGGCGGATGCCCGTGGGCCGTGGCACCGATCAGGGCTTCCACAGCGTCCTCCGGGGTCAGGCTCAGCGTCTGGGGGTCGATCTGCTGGTGGTAACCCCCGCTCGGCATCCAGTACAGCTCCTCCAGGTGGTTCTTCTGCTCGGTGGGACTGAAGCTGGGCGAGGAAGGCACCGAGCTGCAGGGCGTGCTGATGGGGGTGGAGGACACGGAGCCCTGGGGCTGGAGGCGGGTACACTGGCGGACCGCGGCGCGCTCCAGCCCGGCCAGGCCTTCCTTCTTGACGTCGAACTTCATCAGGTCAAAATCGTTGACGTATTCCAGAGCCAGAGGGCTGTTAGGGAGCTCCGGGCCCATGCTCAACTCTGCGCTCATTTTGCTGTCTGCAGATAAGCGAAGGTTGCTTTTGCCAGCGTTGCAAAAAAACGGATTTGTGGAATAAACTGATCTTCACTCCTCTCTTGTCTCATGCAATAGTTATTTGGACTCCAACCGTCGTAGACTGGCGTGCTGTTGCATGCAACACGTACGAAAGGTGCATAAAAATAAAAAAATAAAAAATGGAAAGCGAAGTGTTAAAAAAACAACAACTAAAAACTCACTTTCAGACTAGTGCACTGCAAACGACATTGGGATTTGCGTCATGTAGCCTACTTGAGTTAATCTGGTCACCAGACGAGGAGTGGAGGAGGTAGAGGGGAAAGTCTCGGTTGCAAAAAGTAAATCGGCAGTCCTTTCAGCAGAAATGAATAAAAAAAAGAGAAATAAAATAAAAAATACCATGCGACGCTCACGCGGGTTCCAGTCCTCCTCCTGTCACCTCTCGGCAGTTAGTCCTTGTTTTTCGCCAGGAAAATGGAAGACAAAAAAAAGCGGCTGGGGTACAGTAGGGGTACAGGACGTCTGATTTTCTCGCTGGGAGAAGCAGCTTTCCAGCTCTGCACCGCAGAGGTTTAGGCTCGCCTCTTTAACTCTCACTCACTCCTGGGTTATTCAGCAGACTGCGCTCGGTGTCAGCCGGGGCTTTATCCTTATAGAGCGCGGTGACGTGGCGGGAAGGCTGGTTCTAACGCTCTCCCCCTCTCCAATGGGAGCGGAGGGGAACAACCGATTAACATAAGGAAGGAGAGAAGGGGGAGAGGGGGGCCACTCTCTCTGACAGCTCCCACAGACAGTCAGCTGACTGACTACCCCAAAGGAAGGAGGGGGTGGGCGGAGGGGAGGGAGAGAGAGAGAGAGAGAGAGAGAGAGAGAGAGAGAGAGAGAGAGAGAGAGAGAGAGAGGGGGAGAGAGAGGGAGAGAGAGAGAGAGGGAGAGAGAGAGAGAGGGGAGAGAGAGCGGGGGGGGGGGGGGGGGAGAGAGAGAGGGGGAGGGAGGGAAAAACGCCGAATGCCTTCACGTTAGGGGAACCAATAGCATGTTTCCCTCTGAAAGCCCGCGTTTAACGCATCATTCCTCTATGTCCATTACATCGCTGGTTTAATGTGAAGGTTACGGCGAATCATTTATCCTGTGGAATGAAGTGAGCGTGTTTATTATTCACCATATCTTTGTTTGAATATAAAGTCGCGCACTTAGATTTTGATGGACAATAGGTTTCGTGATGACAATCATAATGTGATTTGGATCATAACTACTTCAAAGTAACAACCATATGTTAGTTTAAATGGGTAAATTGAATGTAGCAGTTCTCCTACTAATTTACTGTCCAATGTAAAGGGAAGCTGTAATGTAATGAGACTCAATCGTGAAATAAAATCATGTCAGTTTCACAGAAGACTACAGAACATTACTACGAGACAAACGATAATCCTGATTGTATCCCAGACTTGGAGAAAATGTAATTAGTAGCCAACTGTTTCATTTGTAACGGTATCTTTCTGGTTGTAGTCCATCCATATTGTTCAATTGAACAGTTTTACAGCGCGTTCGAGCCTATTTTCATTTTTTTTAAAGCACTTAGTCATGAACCAGCCGCTATATATTTTTCTCTTCTTCTTACAGATAGTCTTGGAAAACAAGAACAAGCTGTTTAAGTTGTGCTCCAGAACAGGATGGTCTGTCTTGAAGAACACCCGGGCTTTTTGCACTATTGTTTGCACTACTGTGTATATACCCCCCCCCCCCCGTAATATATATATATATATATATATATATATATATATATATATATATATATATATATATATATATATATATATATATATATATATATATACCCACTTTGTACTTATGTTACTTGTACTTCTATGTTATTTTGTATCAAAATTGTAGTGTATTTTTACATTGTATTCATTTTTTATTATATGTCACATATATGTTCTATGTTTGCTCTTCTCTGCCACAGTGAATTCGATGTTTGTAAATCTTGCATAGCGATTAAACCTCATTCTGATTCTGATGAAGGAGCAGTACTGCTTTAACAGCGGTGAGCCACAGAAATACAGGCTCAAGTCTGCCGCCCTGTGGCTGGATAAGACACTGCATGCCGCTCTCACACCGCCTTCCCAGTTGAATTCAGAATCAGAATACATTTTATTCGCTATGCAAGATATAAAAAAACACACAATTTACTTTGGCAGGAAAAAGCAAACATAGAACATATATGGAACATAATAAGGGTAGATAAAAATAGAATACAAAAATGTAATATAGAATACAAATAAGATAAAAGTGAGATAAATGGGGGAATATAACTATAGTAAGTGAGGGGGTATAAAGAAGAATATATATACATAAAGTACAAGTGTGTGTGTGTGTGTGTGTGTGTGTGTGTGTGTGGGGGGGGGGGGCTATATACACAGTCGTGCAAACAGTGGTGCAAAATCACAGTGTGAGAATTCCAGTCTCACTCAGTCTTAGTTGAATGAACACAAAACATGCTGCTGATACATGATTTTAAAAACGCGATATTCAAAGGCACCAAAAGACCTCAAATAAAACACGCTGTTTAATATCTAAGGCTACATACACGCTTACTGCTGTCGCCTATTTGTAAGGGGATATGCAGATTGCAAAAGTGAACGGTTGCAAACCTTTTACAAAAAGGGTTGTTTGAGTTTGGCATTGATATGTCTTTATTTGGGATTGCTATCCAAATGATAGTCTCAAACATATATGGCTTCACTAACTTCAGAGAAACAGCTTGTAAATGAGGGAATTGGAGTAAATCGATCCGATCATCTTGAATACAGCCACGAACAGACCGTATTGATCAGGCAGAGTATTGATCTGTAATAATCAAGTTCTTATTGCTTGTAATTCTGTTTCAGTGACCAACTACCCGGCATGTCAATATGCAGATAAAAAAAGTCTTCATAACGTCCATCCATATTGTTTATTGAAAATGTGTGAGTTTATTCAGCAGAATATAACCTCCTGTTGTGGCCCATCGACTTCTAAATTAAGTACGTAACATAAAAGAAAACTCAAAATTATTTCAACAAACCAAAGAGAAACAGAAGGCTCCTACAAGGATATATTAGAGATGTAAGGAGCTTCGAATAGCAGATAGTCTACCACCATTCTGACAGAGACGTATGTGAGTTATAAGAGCTTTGACATGAGAACCTTCATTTCTCTATGCTGAACTATAAGAAATCCAAACATGATAATTCTCAAGCAATAGATAAACTGAGATAATTAAATTAAGATGAAATAAACATGATAATTATCAAGCAATAGTTAATCTGAGATAATTAAATTAAGAGGCTATATCTTATTATTATTATTGATATTACTATGGATTGTAGTAGCCTATAGTTTTAGGATAATTATTGCTTTGTTGTTTGATAGACTGGGTTTTCCTGTGCAATAGCCTATATAAAAGAATCAATCTGTTCAAAGGTTTCCACATATTGCTAAAGGCTGCGCACTGTTCAAAAGTGTCATTTTTGGATTGGTGATATTAAATGAAATGTTCAGTGAATGGCAGAAATAAGCGACAGTAGTTTAACCACATCTAAAAACCTAATGGCAAAGCGAACTAGTGTGGATATCTCCCACCAGTAGTGGGTCCAAGTCAAACCCTCACTCCTGTCTCCTGCTCTCAGAAAGCGCCCTCAACAAGCCGTAGGAGACCGGGGAGTGTTGTAACACGGGGTTAGTTGTAACACTGTCAGTTTGGCCAATTAGAAAAGAGCTACAGTAATGTCATCACTATCGTAGATTTCAAGCTCACATGAAAAGTGGCATGTCTCTGTTAGCAACACTGTGCATTTTACAACCCAAAAACTTATTTTCAGGCAAGAAAGTATTTTTTAATCCACATTGTTTTTTGTCTAGTGATAATTCTATTGTAGATGCAAAGTTGCAATTTATATCACCTAAAGTAACCGTTTCTTTAGTTTAATTTGATGCTCAGTATTCAAGCTAACTTCAAACCCAAATACCTTTAACAGTTAGCTATGTAATGGCTGGTTGTTGTAGGGATAGTTGTAAAAGGAGGAACTCTTGACAGAGTATTTAACAGAAGCAGCTGATCTGTTATATGGGTTAACCCCTCAAGAGGTAACAATTAGATAGGCATAATAAAAAGTACTTTTTAATTATTATACCTACTATTAAGAGGTAGAGAATTTATTTACAGCTATCCAAAACAATTGTTGTGGCTTACTTGTTACCCCAAGGTGTCATACATCATTCATGGGGATAACATGTTTACTGATCACTTGCTTTTAGGTCAGGAAGTTTGCATACCAGCACAGGACAACAACTGTACATTTTATAGTGTGGATCCTATTTTAGCAAATTACCTCACATTGTTACATCCATCCCCAGCTAGTGTTACATCTCATCTCATTTGTGGGGTACATTGTAACAACGGAACTCTTTGTATTTGACACTAACTCACATAATATGTGATTATTTAAAAGATGTCAAAGTGAGTTATATTTGTAGAAAACAGTTATGGGTAGTATGTATCATAGTTTGAGAGACCTAGCACAAACAACCACTGAGTTACAGACGCTCAAACAAAATGTGTTACTTTCATCCCCGGTCTCCCCTACAGCCGAGCTGCGCAGCCCTCCAACATGTTCCTCTCTGAGGCCGCCCCGGCGGCGGCTCCATTAGCGCGTAATGCGCTCTAATATACCCAAGCCCACCGTCTGATACAGGCAGGCCCGCCGCTGGCTCTCCCCCCTTCGGTAATAGCAGCCTGTAATGGAGAGAGATGGAGATGTAAAAAAAAAAAAAAAAACTCCATGTCAGCAGCATAACGGTGGTTAATGATCTATTAAGTGATCCATGTTGCTTATGGACAGGGGAAAAAAAGTGTTGATGCTTGCTTTATTCATCCTAATGAGGGGTCCCATCCTACGGATTTTAGGGAATGAATAACAGAAAATAAAATCACCCTTTTAAATGTCCACATTTAACAGTTGGCAAGGTGCTGCATGGAGCCTGATAGTGTTGAAGCCTGGCGCTCCCAGCAGTTCACACACCCAGGAGCCCAGGGCCACCTGCTCAGGGTCCAGGGTAACACAGGCCTGGACCAGAACCCTCCAGGTTTATGTTGGGTACCGCACAGACGAGAGTCTATACCGAAAGGAGATGCATTTTCAGCCGGACTTCAAGGGACGTATCCACCCCTGCGTCGCGCAGGTAAGGGGGTTCCTTGTCCTGGTGTCTGGACTGACCTGACCAGTGAAGTGGACGGTGGTCCAGGAGAGCTCGTTTTGGGGTATTTTACTCGAGTATTTTCCCCCCAGTCGGACGGATCGTGTGCGCGGTGTTACTTGACCTGTGCGCAACGACACATACAGCCTGTTTATATGCATATATCCTCATCTGATGGACTAATTCGTGGATAAATGCATGTGAGTGGAGCCCTTGTTGCCTGAGTGTGATCTGGAGAGCCAGTTTGCGTGTGTGGATGAGAGACAGCCTGTTCCAAAGTGAAGCATTTGAAGGTAGGGCGCACTGGAGACAGAGTTGCGCAGAGAGTTTTGCCGCACAAGAGACAGGAGATCCGTGCTCTTGCGTGTGTTAACGACCCCTGATGGGCTCCAGAGACAAAGGTTGGGTTTTTTTCTCTTTTTTTTTCCCCCTCTCTTAAGAAGTTTATTATAAGAGCTACTGGCCTTTATGCTCATCAAAGTCAGCCAAGAGGCAGCTGGATAAAACGGGTCGAATTGATCAAGAAACGACATTTTTTATTATTTATGTACAATTATGTAACAATATCTTCTTATGTGAAAATGAGATTCCCCTTTCGACTTCATCATTTAGGCTGTGCCGAGGTTTATTTCGATTAAATAAAATGTGCAAATATAATCGATGAGTCCATTACAAAGTGCGATCATATTTTTTCAAATACATAAATAAATGTAGTACTTTGAACAAGCACGTAAAATACATTCCTGAACATAACTTATTTGCGCGTTAATTTGCACATGAATGCAAAAGCACGGGCTGTTATATAGCCTAGCTGCATTTTAGGACTTCATATTTAGGATAGGCTGTTAAAATAATGTCAAGTTGATTTCTACAATTGCGTCATTTTTAAAGTCGTTAATAATATAGGATTTTTTCCTGTTGTTCAGTAGCTCGGCCATTTCTGTTTAGACTTCTGGAAGGTGATGGATGGCTGTCTGGGATGAACATGTATTATTAAAGCATGTGATGTATATAACATCCCCAACAGGGATAATTGACTAGGAAGTCTTTAAACACAGCAACCGGTAATATAAGTGCAAAGTCCCTCATAAATATGAAAACAGGCAATCGATTTAGCAGTCAAGACCAAATATTTACCCCTAAATAAAGGCTGACTCGTCAGACCCCCAAGTTACCTCAGTGTACTTAGAGTAGGCTTAATGTTCCTCTTCAACTGAAGAAGACGGGATAGATATTTCTTCTGTTGCTGTGACTGAGCCATCTGGCCCTCCACTGCAGGACTCCCCCTCTGGTGTACGGAGACAAGGTGCTGGGTTATTTCTTAGAGCAGGGCGCCTCCACTGGCGACAGACATCCATTAGTCTAAAACTGGGAATGTCTCTAGGAATGACATTACAGCCATCCTGTTGTTAAGATCTATTCTATTTTTTTTTCTTCTGATTTTATCTTACTTTTTTTTCTGTATACTAGGGACAATTCTGTTGTCACAATGTCCAATTAACCTACCACTTGCATGTCTTTAATGGTGGGAGGAAGCCTGAGTGCCCGGAGAGAACCCACGGTAACACGGGCAGGACATGCAGACTCCACCCACAGAGAACATGGTCGAACCTGAGATTCGAACTCATGATCTCCTTGCTGGGAGGCGAGAGCACTAACCGCTCTGCCACCGTGCCCCCAGGACCTATCCTTTAAGGGGCAGGTCCGTAGCCCTCTTGCCTGTCTGTATCCAGATGTAACAGGGTCGAAACCGGCATGTTTAGAGCACGAATTGTGTTTGTGTGTAGGTTTAAGGTCTCGGCTGACATGTTATTGCGTAACATCAGCAGGATATGGTCCCCCCCCCCTCTCGGAGGCCTGTCTGTAAATATTATGTCATTAGGATGACAGAGAGTGAAACACAGACAACAATTGGGCGATAGGGTTACATGCTGGCAAAGAACGCCTCCGTAAAGTCAATACAATCCCTCTGCGCCGACTGATTGACGTGGCGCAAAAATAAAACAGCAAATAAATGACGGTAAGCACTGCACTTGTTTGACCCCCCCACCCCACCCCAAATAAATAAAGGATGTAAATAATGCCTTTGTGTGGCGATTCAATTATCGAAAATGGCAAGGTAGAATTGACTGGCTGCGTTCCAGCTCTGTCCTCTGTCAACCGTTTTTCATTTGGTTGAATTTTGAAACTCGGCTGGGGTCCGTTTTATTTATCCCATATTAGCTGATGGTACTGGACAGCCACACTGTCCAGGATCCTCTTATAGAACTCAGCTGGAGCTTGTGATCTTTTCATTACGCAGGTCGTCTGAAAAATACATAGGGGGGGGGGTTTCATAATTCATGTGTGCCTCGGTACAGCAGGGCGGTGTGCATCAGATCCATGTCCAGAGCCTGCTGGGTCTAGCCTCTGCCTCGTGCTCTAACTCTCCCTGGGCAGACAGACAGCGTTCAACTTGGCATGGAATCGTGGCTTTCCCCGAAATTAAAACTTCAGCGTTGAAATGTCAGCATTGAAGAGCGTCTATCCTGTTTTGGAGCCTGGGCCTAATCGCAGGCATGTGGCTGATTTCTGGCTCCGATTTCCTGGCTCAGGTTAACTCCCCGACCATGGCGATGTTCTGGAAGATGTGCATCATCGCTTTGCATTACAGGGGGAATGTTGAGGAAATAGGTTCAAAGCGACTTCAGATGGTTATGCAACATGTAGACGTACACGTATACCTCTTAGAGTGGATCATCGCATTAAGATAAGATAAGAAAATCTTTGATTTGTCCCCACAAAGGGGAGATTGCAGTCTACAGCAACAGCAGCAGCAGCAGGGTAAAGTACAGCACTCAGAGTGACAGGGTCAAATATAAAATAAAATAAAGAAGATACAACAGCATAGACTGAGATATTAACACAGCCTAGACTGAGGTAAACACAAAAACGAATCGTGAATTTCAGGGTTTATATTAGAACGCGAAAAAAATAACCATTTCAAATCGGTGTACAGGTCTTCAAATGTTGTGATCGGACGTTATATTGAACCCCACTGCAGCCTTTTCAAAAGGACCTCAGACGGTTCCTCCGACCCTCAGCCCGAGTTCACCCTTCTCTCTGACACTCCGGGACACCTTGCCTTACATACATCATTAAAGAGCTTCGCAAAGTGCTAAGAAGCTCATACCAAAGTCCTTTTGCCAGGCAACTGGAACGTTCCATTTCCGAGGCAATTTCAACAAGAAGAAATGTTAGCGGCTGTTTACTTAGACAACCTTGAACAATCGTCAATCGCCTAGCTGATTATCAATACTTTGGGCCTAGATGTAACATCATTTTTTTAATGATACGAATGAGATGTAGATTCTTGGAGGTGCACGGTTCATGTTTTGCTGTGGACCAATCAGGACAGAGCTCCGGTCCTCTTCCAGGTCTGATGGTACCTGGGTAATCCCGGTGCCATTCGGGGGGTGGGGGGGGGTGGGGGGGGGGGGAGCGTGTGGGTGTGATTGATCAGGCTCTGTAGCGGGAAGGATCTGGAGCGCTTTCAAATGAGAGTGCCGAACGTGCGCTTTCCCCCCCCCACACATCTCCCACAGTACAGACAATATCCCTCTCCCTGCGCCCCCCCCGCCCCCCGCTCCTTTATCCCTCCCCCCCCTCCTTTCTCCGTCCAGCTCACCTATTCTGTCCGCCTTGGCTCTCCTCCCAGTGCTGTCTGTCCCTCTCACCCCTCCCCCTCCCTCCCCTGTCTTCGTGCTTACTCACCCCACCCCCTCTTTCTCTCTCTCTCTCTTTCTCTCTCTCTCTCTCCCTCCTAGCCCCCCTCCCAGAAGATAGGAACAGTGTAGGTAAGTAGGGATGAGGTAACGGAAGAGAAAAGGGGGGATGGCAAGAAATAGTGAGGGACGTTGAATGGAAGGAAACCGAGAGGAGCGAAATCAAAGCACAATGAGGATGAAATGACTCAAACAAGCGCGCGCACATTCACACACACACACGCACACACACACACACACACACTCTCCCACATACAGACACTCATACACACACGAACACACGCACAGACACACGCACTCACACGCACGCACGCACACACACCCCCTCTCACACACACGCGCGCACACTCTCTCTTTCACACGCACACACACACGCACTCACGCCCTCTCTCACACACACACGCGCGCGCACTCTCTCTTTCGCACGCACACACACACTCCCAGTCATTTGAGTCCTAGGGGACAGGAGCAGGGGAGAGATGCTGTCAGAGCGATCTCTTTACAGTAAACACAGCTCTCCACCCTGGCCTATCTCCCTAATCCTCTCAGCTCCTGTGACACAAACAAAGAGAGGAGAGGCCAGATAAAGGGATGAGCAGGGAAGCGAACAGATAAAGGAGCGACCAGAGGAGCATCAGAAGGAGATAAAGAGGGACGGTGTGTTTACATGTTGTGTCCCTCTGCTCCATGAAGCTAATACTGCTGGCAGCTGCGCATGAACGAGCTCGGCGCAGGGACTTGAAGCGCGCGTGTGTGAGGGTGTGTGTGAGGGTGTGTGTGTGAGAGAGTGTATGAGAGTTTGTTGGTGTGAGAGTATGTGTGTGTGTGTTTGTGTGAGAGTTTGTGTGTGTATGAGAGTTGGTGAGTGTGTGTGTGTGCGTGTTTGTGTGTGTGTGTGTGTGAGAGGGTGCGTGTGTGTGTGAGAGAGTGTGTGTGTATGAGAGTTTGTTGGTGTGTGTGTGAGAGTGTGTGTGTGTGTGAGAGTGTGTGTTTGTGAGAGGGTGTGTGTGTGGGTGTGTGTGTGCGTGGGTGTGTGGGTGTGTGAGAAGGTGTGTGTGTGAATGTGTGTGTGCGCCCTACCTGTCATTATCCTCCTATGTCCCTGAACACTTCAATGCAACAACAAAAAAGTAGGGCTGTCGGGAACGAGCCTTCAAGGGGGCAACCTGGGGGAGAAGAGGGGACGCAGAACAGCTGCAGGTCAGCTGAGGTGGCGCCCTCGTGAGGTCAGGGCAGGTAGTACAGGTCACAAATTCAGATTCACTGGAAGGTTCTACCAGGAACCTGAGAGGTTTCTCAAGTGTTTTGTTTTTTTTCCTCCTCCATCAACTGACCTCCAGCTGGATCATCCTGTCCTCCAGCACCCCCTTGTCAGCAGTGGGGGAGAGTCAGGTGAGCAGGACCCTCTGGGCTTCAGACACCCAGTCCTGGAGCTCCTTCAGATTCAGAACACTGAACAGATTCAGGAAACTCCTTAGCAACAACAGCACACGGTCTTGCAAAAGCACACAGGGGTAAGGGAGCGGGGGCAAAAGATATAAGGGGGCTTTAGCGTGCGGGGATGGAAAGGAGATTAAGGGTTCGTGTTCTTCATCTTGCTAAAGAAAAACATTTGAGGTGGTATGTGGAACATTTTGCAGACCCAAAACCCCCCGGGACCCTCTCAAGAGTCATTGAAAGACAGTTGTAAGGTAGGTCAACTCATTTGATATCATTGGAGGGGTGCGAGACCGGCACACCAAATGATCAACTCACGACTGGGTTTAGAAATGGTACGGTCCAGTTTAGGGGTGTCGGAAATCCCTTTAGATTATTTGTACGGGGTTCGAAATGATGTAATATTTACAGTTATAGCTAAGAAGGATGTGAGGATGTTTCAAGTCTCAACATGAGGGTCAGATTCAGGAAAAATCTCCTGGTCATCCC
>CM059292.1:10055000-10060000 GCA_030340665.1 Neosalanx taihuensis
CACACGCTCGCACACGCGCACAAACACCCACACACACACACGTACCCACACGCAAGCGGTTCAGGTGTCAGATCATGCAGTGTAGTTCCAGATTCAATCAATCAGTCAAGGGTCAGTCAAACGGAACACAGCTCTCTCCCTTCCTTCCGTCTCTCTCTCTCTCTCTCTCTCTCTCTCTCTCTGTGTCTCTCTATCTCTTTCTTTCTACCTCCCCCACAGTTTCTCTCCTCCCTTAACTCTCCCTGCCTCTCTCTCTCTCTCTCTCTCTCTCTCTTTCTTGAACTCTCTTGCTTTTTTTACTCGCTTGTCATTTTGGCTCCCTGCAATCTTTGGAACGTTTTCATCCCTCTGTCATCACACGAAGTCACTGTTATGATCCCCCCCCCACACACACACACAGACACACACACACACAGGTCGGCCCTTACCGCGAGGCCCACCGACGACGCTTCGAGGATATGCAAAGCGTTGCCATCATCAAAAACAAAAACAGCAGAGGAATATAGGGCAAGCAAGCACATTAGCATGCATCCCCTGCGGACCCGACACTCCCCCCCCCCCCCCCCTCCGTCTCCCTGGTCCCTCTGTCTCTCCTCCGAGCCTGCGTCTCCTCGGCGAGGCTTCCCATTCCCATCCACAGAGGGGAGGGGGGGGGGGGGGGGGGCAGTGCTCCTTCAACCAATGGGCAGACGAAGCGTTTGTCGATAATTCGATGCAAGGCCACCGAAGTCAGGTTGTTAGAGAGTGATTGTTGAAAAGGGGGGGTGTCTGGTTCACGTGACCGGCAAGAGAGCACTAACCGGAAGGTTCTCTCTCCCGGACGGAAACGAGGCCTGACCGACGAAGGTTTTATAACTTGGAGCGGTTCGCGCTGTTACACGACACCCACCCCACCGGAGGCTTTCATCCAGAGCGACTTACAGCAAGTACAGGGACATGTCCCCCCCTGAGGCAAGTAGGGGGAAGTGCCTTGCCCATGGACGCAACGTCATGTAGCCGCGGTCGGTGCCGGGGCTTTAAATCATCAAATCCGGACAGGAGGCACTTACTGACCATCCTGTCCCAGCATTGACCACGTCTGGCCCCCGTCTGGCCCGCGTCTGGCCCGCGTCTGGCCCGCGTCTGGCCCGCGTCTGGCCCCCGTCTGGCCCGGAGCACTCTCCAGTTCCAGATGGCCTACCTGTTGTATTTGATGTGACTGACCCAGTAAACCTGAGTCCACCCTGCAGAGCTGCAGCTCACACACTGTTACAATGCACTCAACAACACACACTGCATGTACAAGCACACACACTCAGCACCCCCCTCCCTGCTCATCAAGAAAGTTAATTATTCATCAGCCAGCCTGGTGTCTTTCATCTCTGTGTTAATTGCTGTGGTCGACAAGCCCCTAACCTCGTATTGTTTCAGAAGTGAACGTGTGTGTGTGTGTGTGTGTGTGTGTGTGTGTGTGTGTGTGTGTGAGAGAGAGAGAGAGAGAGAGAGAGAGAGAGAGAGCAGGGGAGGGTGAGAGAGAAAGAGAGATAGTTGGTTGGCGAGTGTGTGTTTCAACATATCCATAGTAGGATTTTCTGTTTACAACGTGTGTGTGTGTGTGTGTGTACAGCATGAGTGTGTGTGTGTGTATCTACAGAGTGTACAGGATGTGTGTGTGTGTGTCTGAGCTGGACAGAGGCATGAGGAGATTGGGTACCATGATGCACGAGCTGATCCACACGCTGTCCAAATCCCCAGATAAGAGCAGAGCAGGCTGGGGAGACAGAGAGGGAGAGACAGGGACCCTGGACATCCAGAGGACAGACAGACAGACAGACAGACAGACAGACAGACAGACACATGCATACACAGATAGACACACACACACACAGACAGACAGACAGACAGATAGATACATACACAGATAGACACACACACACACAGACAGACAGACAGACAGATAGATACATACACAGATAGACACACAGACAGACAGACAGAAAGACAGACAGATAGACAGACAGACAGACAGAAAGCTACACTGGGGAGTCAGGTCGCTCAGCAGGTTAAGGCGTTGGCCTCGTGATCGGAAGGTTGTGAGTTCGATTACCGGCTGTGGCCGTGTGATGTTGTGTCCTTGGGCAAGGCACTTCACCCTACTTGCCTCAGGGGGGAATGTCCCTGTACTTTATGTAAGTAACTGGGCTCTCTCTCTCTCTCTCTCTCTCTCTCTCTCTCTCTCTCCCATCATTCCTCACCGGTCTTCCTGGGTCGTCCCCGCTCCCCTCTCTCCGGTCCCCCGGAGAGTCCTCTGGTGATCGCCAGTCCGCTGGCCTCCCCTCCTCTGGGATCGGCCGTCGGGAAGCCACGTCTTGCGTAATCGATGTTGCGTGCCCCGGCATGCTTGTATTGACATGTGTTGTACTTGAAAGCGTGAGGTTCTTTGTTGCCAGGTCAATACAGGAGGGAGCGTGTGTGTGCAGACTGGAGATGCGGTCCAGCCCACCTTCTGTCCGGTTTGGTTTGACTCAGACGCTTCGCGAACCTAAGGACACATTTACATTCAGTCATTTAGCAGACGCTCTTATCCAGAGCGACTTCCAGCAGGTACAGGGACATCCCCCCCCCCCCCCGAGGCAAGCAGGGTGAAGTGCCTTGCCCAAGGACACAACGCCATGTTGGCACAGCCGGGAATCGAACTCACAACCTTCCGATCACCAGCCCAACGCCTTAACCGCTGAGCCGCATGACTCCCTTCACATGACTTTCAAATGATGTCATTTCCACTTTGAAAGGGGGCTGTTGATGATGGAGAGTTTGCTTTTATTTCTGGTTTGTTTTAAAGTCGTTTGATGTCCTTTAAATGGCCTGTTTGTTTTGGGGTTGATTGGGAGGCCTACACCCATCAAATGTAGCAGCAACATTGCTACGGTTTGCGTCCAGATTTCATTGGTTACACAACTTTACCCTGTTACATGTTATACAGCCCCAGCCCCAGCCCCATCCCTCACCCCAGCCCCATCCCCAGCCCCCAGCCCCAGCCCCCAGCCCCTAGCCCCATCCCTCACCCCAGCCCCAACCCCAGCCCTTATCCTGATCTCAGTCCCCGCCCTCACCCCAGCCCCATCTCCATCCCTCACCCCAGCCCCAACCCCAGCCCTTATCCCAGCCCCATCCCCAGCCCTTATCCCAGCCCCAGCCCCCAGCCCCCAGCCCCAGCCCAGCCCTCACCCCAGCCCCAAACCCAGCCCTTATCCTGATCTCAGTCCCCGCCCTCACCCCAGCCCCATCCCCAGCCCCCAGCCCCAGCCCTCACCCCAGCCCCAACCCCAGCCCTTATCCTGATCTCAGTCCCGGCCTCACCCCAACCCCATTTCCAGCCCCCATCCCCAGCCCCAGCCCCAGCCCTCACCCCAGCCCCATCCCCAGCCCCCAGCCCCCGCCCAGCCCTCACCCCAGCCCCAGCCCCTGCCCCATCCCTCACCCCATCCCTCACCCCAGCCCCATCCCCAGTCCTGGTCCTCGCCCCAGCCCCGGCCCTCCTACACACGCCCCTGCATTCTAAAACACACTAAACCTTCCTGTGGAAGCCTTTGTAACGCTTTACAGTACAGTATATCCATCCACTTCCTGTACATGCTGAAAAATGAGAACAGGCTGCACACACACACACATACACACACACACACACAGTTTGACAGTTAAGTAAAGCAGCTTCCCATTGTTGTTGTAAAAAAAAAACATTGTGTTTACTGCACTCCATGTCCTTGGTGTAGTGAGCCAAAGAACATGACCTTTAACCCCTGATAAGAGTATGCAGGGAGAGGAGGAGGGGGGGGGCGTTGGCTGGGACGGGATGGGGTTACACAGACTACAGAAGCCTTCCAACACACACACACACACACATTAATACGTACAGTAAGCACGGATTGTCGGTGCGCACATGCATACTCTATCTTTTTTCTCTCCCTCTGTTTCTCTCCATTTCTCTCTCTCTCTCCCTCTGTCTCTCTCCATTTCTCTCTCTCTCTCCCTCTGTCTCTCTCCATTTCTCTCTCTCTCTCCCTCTGTCTCTCTCCATTTCTCTCTCTCTCCCTCTGTCTCTCTCCATTTCTCTCTCTCTCCCTCTGTCTCTCTCCATTTCTCTCTCTCTCCCTCTGTCTCTCTCCATTTCTCTCTCTCTCTCTCTCCCTCTGTCTGTCTCTCTCCATCTCTCTGTCTCTCTCCCTCTGTCTCTCTCCATCTCTCTGTCTCTCTCCCTCTGTCTCTCTCCATCTCTCTCTCTCTCTCTCTCTCTCTCTATCCCCACTGATCACACATTCTCAAGCACGCATGCAACGGTTCCTCAAGCTAATGGATTGCCATTCCTTAGATTATGACTTGGCAGGGTTCCAGCCAGGACGAACCACTATGGGGACAGAAGCATCATGAAGAAGAGCAGACACACACCAGCCTGCTGTGGAGGAGCAGAGACACACCAGCCTGCTGTGGAGGAGCAGAGACACACACCAGCCTGCTGTGGAGGAGCAGAGACACACACCAGCCTGCTGTGGAGGAGCAGAGACACACCAGCCTGCTGTGGAGGAGCAGAGACACACACCAGCCTGCTGTGGAGGAGCAGACACACACCAGCCTGCTGTGGAGGAGCAGAGACACACACCAGCCTGCTGTGGAGGAGCAGAGACACACCAGCCTGCTGTGGAGGAGCAGAGACACACACCAGCCTGCTGTGGAGGAGCAGACACACACCAGCCTGCTGTGGAGGAGCAGACACACCAGCCTGCTGTGGAGGAGCAGAGACACACCAGCCTGCTGTGGAGGAGCAGAGACACACACCAGCCTGCTGTGGAGGAGCAGAGACACACACCAACCTGCTGTGGAGGAGCAGAGACACACACCAGCCTGCTGTGGAGGAGCAGAGACACACACCAGCCTGCTGTGGAGGAGCAGAGACACACACCAGCCTGCTGTGGAGGAGCAGAGACACACCAGCCTGCTGTGGAGGAGCAGAGACACACACCAGC
>CM059292.1:10062500-10095000 GCA_030340665.1 Neosalanx taihuensis
CACGGGCACACGCACGCACGCTCACGCATGAGCGCACACACATACACACGCTCCAGTCGTACACACCTACATTATTTACACCGATTCCTATTCAAATCTAATCCAATTTTAATTGTAGAGCCCCTTTAACAAGCGACTTCACATAGAGCTTCGGGCCTGCCCGTAGACGCGCACCTAATGTAACCTAAACCAATCAAAGGCGAGGAAAAACCCAGAGAGAACGCATGGAATATTTTACTCCAATCAGATTATTTATCCTTTCTTTTAACGCTGCCAGGCAGCGAAGCCACCATTCATCATCAGTCTTAAAAAAACGCGCATCTCTAAGAAGCGTTTCACGGTCAGCCTCACATCATCTCCTCCCTTCCGACTCAGCGGACCCTCTTCCTTTCGCCCCCTAGATCGACGGACCACCGACCCACCACTCTCTCCCAGCGGCAGGGGCTGGGAGAAAACTCTTCACAGAATTCCACCTCAGCTATTTTTGTTATTTCTTCGCTTCTACAAATGATGGCGGTTGGTTTGCCGTGTCGTGAAAACATACCGGAATCCTTTTGTGTGTGTCTGTGTGTCACTGCATACGTGATTAATAAATAAACTGTGATTTTCACCGCTAAACTTTTCCTCTCCACTCGCGCTGGGCTGATGATCCACCTGTAGAAATGTCTCCAGTCACACATGCAGCAGTTCTGTGCAAACACACACACACATGAACACGGACACACACACACGAGACTGCATCTTCATTATTTATCCTCCCAAATTGGGAACACCCACTGTGAGCACACACACACAGTGAAAAGGAACACAGATAACTCCCTAAGCGCAGAAAACATGAAAAAAATTGAATCATTCCACCGGATAGAAATTCATAAAGAAATGTACAAAATCAATATTTCATGCTACTTACAGTACCTATTCTTTATTACAAACCTATTCAGGAACAACATTAAAAATGTAAGATGGTGTGTGTGTGTGTGTGGGGGGGGGGGGGGGGGTTGGGTAGGGGGATTGCGAAGCAGACCTGAGAGTTCAAAAGCGCCACTATTTCATTCATGTTTAAAGGGTCTTTTTCCCCCCCAGTTTCTCCCTGCACAGTGAAGCAGTTTTGAAACGGCGAGGAACGCTTTGATAGATTGAACGTTCCTTGGTGCCAAGGCGCTGTCAACATAAATAGCGGGGGAAAAGTGTGATGGGGGGGAGGGAGGGCGGAGGAAACAGTTTGAAAGTGAAGTTTTTCAAGGTTGTGGCCTCTGGCGTCGATGCTGAACGCAGCTCTGCCGCTGCGGCGGATGCGCAGAGGGAGTCCCGTGTGTCGCAACCTGTTCGTGCGTGCGCTAACTCGAACGCGTGTTTCTGTGCGGATGTGCGGGAATGCGTGCGGACGGGATTGGATGGAACCTCGCACGAACGCTTTGGACAGTAGGGGAGAGAGGGGTCGTTTGAGCCGGTTTGTACTTGACGCATATTTAAAGAAAGGACACAAAGGTTATGCGTTAAACTATGTTATGTTTAGTTCAGGATGTTGTGCATCCCTGTTAAGGTTCATATTTGATCCAAAATCATTTCTTTAAAAAAAAATCTTTGGCTCAACTTACCTCCGGTTAAGGGTGAATTGAGCCAGGGAGAGGGTAAGTTGAGCCACATAGGACATAGAACATTTTTACCTCATTCAGTCTAATGCTTTAACTTTTTAATTGGTTTATCGTTGTCTAGAAACCAAGGGTGGCTCAACTTACCCAAGGGCTCAACGTACCCCTTTCTCCCCTGTATCACACAATAGTATTCCCATCCCATAACGTGCAGCAGCCACGTGAGTGAGTGTGTGTGTGTGTTTGTGTGTGTGTGTTCATGTCATCGCAGAACTCACCGGTGTCTCTGCTCTCAGGATGAACTAAAGATCCCCCCAGCCTCCTCTCTCCCCATGAATCTCTCCCCTTCCACTCCTCCGTCATCCTCCCTTAATCACTCATCCCCCTTTTTTTCTAGTCCTCGTTAGCCTTTTTATGGACTCTACCGAGCAAAACAGACTTGTCTTTTTAGTATATTTCAAACATCTGGAAGAACACATGCTTTTCTTATGTTTTAAACATGGTTCCTCCGTGGCTCCTCCTCCAATTCATGTTGACATGATTATAAAATGGATGAAATGTTATTAAATATGTTTTCAAAGAATTTGGCAAGAGTCTGGACCGAAGAATGATACGCATAAGCAGATGACCAGATACCACAAATATAAGACGCTAGATATTTACAGAACTTGGACCTGTCTGGAATAGGGGTGCCAAACTTTGAAAAGAAAACAGATTGTTGCTCATTTTCAATGCGAAAAGTACCTACTGTAGGCCCAACTGGGAACAGATCTATGGAGACTACCCTATTAGGGGTGTTGTGTGTGTCTGGCGATACCTTTCACAGTTTTGGAAACAGGAAATGGGGTACATCAAGTTACCCAGTCGATGAGAAGCATGCTGAAGTGAGCAGACTCCCACACACTCCCGTGTGTCTGGGCGCCGGTTCAGGCTCCGTGCCCAACGCTGCTGTCTGTCTCTGCTTCTCTGTGACAAACCAACTGTTCGACACGAATGTAAAAGCTCCAGACTACACGGACGTCAACAAACCATGCCAGACACACACATACACACACATATATATGAACGCACGCACTCACACCGCTACACACTCATGTGAACAGGCAGAGACACAGATCCACTCTCTCGGTGGACCAGGTAATGGAAGAAAGATGTTCCTCCGCCCCTGCCAGGCTCGCTCCTCAGGCCCTCGGCCCCCCTTCCCTCGTAACGATGCCCCAGCAGACAGCCAGAGCGGAGAGCCACCCCCCCACCCCCCAGTCCCCCCTCACCGGACGGATCTGTCCGTCCGACGGAGCCTTGGGTTCCGTCCTTAAATCACCCCCCCTCCCCTCCGCCCCCCGCGTCCCGCCCCTCCGCTCCCCTCTACCCCACCGTATCCCCCCCCCCCCCCATCCACCCCCCCCCAACCTTCTCCCCCCTCTATCCCCCGACCCCAACAGCCGGAGCTCTGGCCCTGTGAAAGCCCAGTCTCCACCCTCCCTCCCTCCCTCCCTCCCTCCCTCCCTCCCTCCCTCCCTCCCAGTGGAGGAGCAGGACAGGGCCCGGGGCCTCGGCGGCTCTAATTGCTGGTGAATGGAGTGTTTTCATGGGGTGTTAGGCAGGGTCCTCCCCTGGATTAGCACGCTTACACATGCACGCGCGCGCACGCACGGGAGCACGCACAGACACGCGCGGATTACTGCGTCCACTCAGGGGGACACGAGGCTGATCTGAGCCGACAGCAGCAGCGCTGCTTCCCGGTGGAGAGAGGCAGGGCTAACCTACACACACACACACACACACAGACACATACACACAGACACACACAGGGACACACACCCGGAAACACACACACAAGCGCAGGAAAAGACATGAGGGGGAATCCAGTGTTAAGAGGGCTTACTGATGAACACATCTGGAGAGAGAGAGACAGAGAGAGAGAGAGAGAGAGAGGGAGGGAGGGAGGGGGAGGAAGGGAGGACAGGGGGATAAAGACTACTGACTAAAGAGATAAATTGAGAGAGTAGCGATTAAGAGAGAAGGAGAGAGATAAAGACAGAGGGATAAAGAGAGGACGCGAAAAACGAGACCGAGCGGAGAACAAGAGAGGGAGGAAAAAGAGAGACCAGGGTAGATGAGAAAGAGAGGGAGGGAGGGGGGGGGGGGCGAGAAGGAAAGACAAGATGAATTCCTCCTCCTGGAGTGTGCGTGTCGTGTCTGAAGCAGTCATCTGTACTGGAGTCTGATGTTCACCATACGCTGCCCCCTGTCCCTCCAGACGTCATCTCTCTCTCCCTCTCTCTATCTCCCTCTCTCTCTCTCTTTCTCCCTCCCTCTCTCTATCTCTCTATCTCTCTCCTCTCTCTCCTCTCTCTCGCTCGCTCTTTTTCTCTCTCTTTCCCTCCCTTTCTCTCTCCTCTCTTTCTCTCTCTCTCTCCCTCTCTCTCTCTTTCTCGCTCCCTGTCTATCCCCCTCTCTTTCTCTCCCTCTTTCTCTTTCCTCTCTCTCCCTCCCTCTCTCTTGCTCTCTCTTGCTCTCTCTCACACACATACACAGATCCCAACGCTATCATGGAATGAACTTTGGCAGGTCAGACACCAGCAAACAGCCATATCCATGTACTTACCCAGTAACAAACATCCTAACCCTGACGTGAAGTGCTGCCATCCTAACTTTAACCTACAGTAGATTTCTAGGCCCAGACTAACAGGAACAACTTCTCCTTCTTAACTATTCTACTATTCTACAGCCCACTATTTCAGCATTTGGGGTCTCAGCAGTGTAAATGTGTTTCAATATAGCATTATTGAGATGCCCTTTCACGGAGCCTATCCACATTGATTTGGTCATTGCTGAGTTTAATGTCTACATTAAATGTCTGATTAAGTGGTGATGATTACGATCGATGAACGAATAGAGCTGTCTCCATGGAGAAGACCTGCTCAATGTTCCCCTCCTGCTCAAAGTGCCTTCAACCAACAACCAAAACATGATTTTCTTTCTTTATTTTCACACCTGCACTTAACCCTCCTGTTGTCCTCATATTCTATGCACACCCCGTGTCCTCCGGGTCAAAATGACCCGCCTTCACTAAACCCCCAAAATAAAGCAGCTTAATTGAATTTTTAACAACAAATGTAGACTTAGCTTGAATAAACACAACTTGTCACTACAAATTGTTTGAATACCTGAGTTTTTTTCGTGTTCACATGGCAGAAAGATAGCATTTATTCAAGAGACACCACTCGTTTTTTATGAGTCAATTGCATTATTTATTACTGTATAGGTGGTAAACAATAATTTGGTGGTAACAATATTTGTATAGCATTTCTATAGTCTAGAAAAGTGGCAAATATGTGCAAAAAGTAGTTTTGAATACATTTTTATTCATCCACTGTTATATCAGGCCCCAGGTTGTATAGGTATGGCAGCCGCTCCACCCACTTGTCCCAAACCTCTCTTATGGCAGCCAGCTTGTCTGTCACACGTCTTGCAGGTCTTGACTCACGGTTATCAAATCGTATCAGTCTTGAGTATGTGTGAAAGCATTTGAGGGGCATCGTGGCACGGAAGATTGGCCTTCCACTCTCTGCATCCCATAGACTAGCTGCAGCCTCGCCTCGGGACCTGTACACACCTGCTAAGATTAGCAGTCCGATGTAGGCATACAGGTCAAACTCATCCATCCTTTTCCAGCTGTCTCCATATTTTCGAAAACCCTCCAGATTTGTCATCTCCAGGATTATCTTTTTTATTGCTGGCGTGAAGAACAGGTGGAATGCTGAGGCAATATCGTGGACATGGGAAACGGCATATCTTGTGGGTCCTGGAGTCATCTTCATGACATTTTGCTCTGCCATCCTGCCATGTTGGTCAAATGATGCTGAGGACCATGCTATTTTGCCATTTTTTGAAAGGAAAGTCTCTTGAGGCATTTCTTCTTCATCTGAAGATGAGGCATCATGCTCTGGGTTGTATTCCTCCCCATCTTCTTCTTCTGATACCTCCTCCTCTTCTTCTGAGTCACTGTTGTCTTCCTGGACATTTTCAAAAATCTGCTCTAGAGCCTGTTCAACAGAGTAATGTGCACGCTTCATGGCTTCAGCACAGAGATAATTTGGGGTACTGTGATCAACGGCACCTTTATAGCATCTGAGAGGCCAGACAGACAAGGGTTTGTTGACAAATATTGTTACATTTTGATCATTTGATAGGCTGCCGGTTCCCGCACCTGCTTTCCCGTGCTTTTTACCCTCTGTAGGGTTTGAAAACATAGGCAATATTGTTACATTTCAACAACGAGAACCTGTCTGTTCCCGCATTTGTATACACTCTCATCTAAATCCATATGGGGTCAGATGTGGTTACAGAAAGTGCACTCCATGGGAGAAAACCACATGTTTATATCTGCTACTGACTGATCATAGACAGAACTAAAGCATTCTCACATGTTTGTTGTGTGTAACTGACTCAGTGACTGTGATTTCAACTCAATTTGACTGTCGGGTCATTTTGACCCGAGGACAATAGTAGTGCAATTTTTTGTACAGCTTACATGGAAATGTGAATAAAGTCAAATTTCACTTATCCTAATGTTGGGGTCAATCTAGACAAAGTCATAAAATATCAAGTTGAAAAAATATAATTTAGGGGTGTTTTTTTTACTTTGAAACACAGTTTCGGGTCAATTTGACCCGAAGACAACAGGAGGGTTAATCTCATTCATCCCTAACAAGAACAAACACAAATGCTTCGAAGTTCAACATGTATTTTTGTTCATTATTTTTCTTCAAATAATGAGATGCCGAAAAATAAACGAGTTATTTCGTTTAGACGCTGACCCGCAGCACACAGCTCCGCTAGCTTGGGGGGGGGGGGGGGGGTTAACCTTGACTGCACTCGGAGGTGACCTTGACTCCGCTAGCGCTGGAAGCCGTAGGCTCCACACGCCCACCGAAACCGTAAAAAAACACAGCCCGGGAACGTTCCGTAATCACAGCTTTCGCAGAACGGTCGTTGGTGAACCTGACGCCTGTGAGAGTTCCTGTCCCCCCCGGGGGGGGGGGGGGGCCCGCGAGGCGGTCATGCCCGCTTTCACCTCGCTGCTGTCGGATCAAACAGCGCCGCTGCTGCGTCAGGTAGCCTCGCGCCGATGCTTATCAGTCTGTTTGCGACGTCCGGAAGGTTCCGTGGGAATGTTTTTCCACGACGCGAGAGAGAGAGAGAGGGTTTTTTTTCCGCACGATCGTGCCCATATGGAAACGGCGTGTGGGTCTGTCTAGTCACCGTGACGGGGGATAGGGGGCTGTGAATCTGTGCGCGTTTCTCGCTGCAGGTCTGCCCCCCCCCCCTCCCCCTCCCCCACCCGGCCCCCCCGCCCCCCCCCCCCCGACGCCCGTCACCTGTCACATCGACAGGTCTGTCTCCACGGAGAGTCCGTCAGAGTGCCATGGAAATCCCAGTCTTATATCGCCCCAGAAATCTCCTCTAATGTTTTTTTTTGGTTGTTGAAAGATTTCACAGACTCTTGACTGGCTAGCGATGCTTTCTGTGCTGGTGAGGTAGCGTTTCATTTGTAGCTGTAACAGCATGCTCCCACTTGGGTGGCAACCAAAGGTTTACAATAAAAGTTTAGATTTGGAAGATGAAAGTGTCTGATTTGGAAATATTCTCAACTCATCTAGTTCAATTTTCTTTTTACGTGAATAAAACTCACAGCGACTAATTCTAAAATGCAGAACCAGTGTGGGTATTCAACTTGGGATTTCTGTGGGGATGTGTGTGTGTGTGTGTGTCGTGTGTCGAGTTTATTCTAGTTTAAATTCATACTGTAAACCCTGTAAACTCACACAAAGACACGCATCCACGCACACGCAAATACACACGAACAATCACATGTAACTGCTTCCATTGGCTCACACGCTGTTCATCAGCCTTGGCTCTGTGTCAACCTAAATCCTGCATTAAGACTGCCACAGTGAAGAATACTTATCGGTAGAGATAGATAGACTGTGTACTGGATGTGTGTGTGAGAGAGAGGGAGACAGCGAGAGGGAGAGGGAGAGAGAGGGAGAGAGAGAGAGAGAGAGAGAGAGAGAGGGAAAGAGAGAGCGATTACAGTGAGACAGTCGGAGCCAGATTCATAAATTCGAGAGGAGCCGTGCGTTCATCTTTTCACCACCCTAACCTCGTGATTTTCTCCCCTCCTCCCCCTCCTCCTCCCCCCCACCCCCTCCCTCCTTCCCTCAACATGTTTCCACCGAACCAGCCGAAATAACGGCGACGATTCCTCCGACTTTTTTTTGTTAGTTACCTCAGCGAGCATAATTGGGTTCAGATGAGAGTAAATGGCAGCTAAATTACTGTCTTGTCCGCAAGCACCCTAGTTTTATTAGTAAAGAATTCACTAGAAAAATTCAAGAAGATCAAGAGACCTGGTAGCGAGTTTGCATTTGGATATCAGAATAGAACCTGTGCATCCTGCTTAAGTGGTTGCTCGGTGCCTGAGGCGCTAAGCGTTTAATTTTCTAAGTTTCTAAGCGAGGCGCGGACGATCGAAGATCCGGATTCAAGTCCGGATCCGGATCAGAACTTTCTCCATCTCCTCCCAGGGACTCGACTGAGACGCTGGGCTGATTCCGGATCTGGAGACGGAGGACTTGGATCTGAACCTGGGACGCCCGCGGGAGAGAGAGAGCCGCGCGTTTGTTTTTTTCGCTGCACCTCGCGGCGCCTCCGTCTCCGACGAGGAACCAGGGGCCGTGACCCCCCCCCCCCCCCCCGCCCATGCCGCCCGTCCCGCCCCCTAGTCAATACCTCTCCTCTGCATTATTCAAACTCCTCCTCATTAGTTATTTAATTGACTATCCGCCGGGCGGATGACTCCGCCCCCGCCCCCCCCCCGTCCCTGCCCGCCCCTCGCGTGCATCAATTCGGGCGAGCGACAGAGCCACTTGACGTTCCTCCCGGGGGGAGATTTAGAGGCGATGTCCAGAAGGTCAGAGGTCAGGCAGAGTCCTGGCAGACTCAAGCCCTGGTCACTAATCACTGGTTCCAGCGCTCACTCCTTCCCTCGTCTCCTCTTTTCCCGCCCTCCGGTTTGCCTCCTCGTCTCCTGGTCCCTACGCCGACGACGCCCCCCCCCCCCCCACCCCCCCGCCCCCTCGCAAACAGATGTGTCGGCGTTGTTGACACAGAAGGAGGGTTCGCGAGGGGGGGGGGGGGGGGAGGAAATGAGTAGACGATTGGGGCTAAAACACCCTGCGTTGTCTCTTTGTTCACCATATGCTGCCCCCTCTTACACTGTCACACACACACACACACACACACACAGGTGTGGGAGGAGCTCAGACACCAGTCTTCCGCAAACACCACAGACCACCGCGACTCGTCGGACTCCAGAATCCGGCAGGCGGACTCATCGCAAACTCCTTCTTGTCAGATTCACAACTACCCAAACCCCCCCCCCCCACTCCCAAACCCCCCCCCCCCGCCCCTCACGCACACAAAATCCCAAAATGCAATGTGTCACCCCATCGGAAATACCATCACAGGTGTTTGGAAATAACAGTATGGTAATGAGGCCGGGATCAGGCGCTATTCCTCACATAATGGGGTTTGACAAAGTGAAAATGAACCCAGCCTCGCTCCTGCTGCTGCGGCTGCTGCTGTGGAGGCTGTGGAGGCTGCGGAGGCTGCGGAGGCTGCGGGCGCCGGGTGACGTGGCTTTGTCTGAAAGACCCCCACCGCCCCCCCCCCCCCCCCTTTCTGACACACACCTCCCCGCCTCCTCCAACAGCCCCCAACATCACCAGCACCCACCCTTGCCTCCCCCCCACCCCCTTTTCTCATTCTCACCCAGCCGTTCGCGTCCTGCCCCCACCCCCCCCCCCCCCCGACACGCACACACCTCCCCCCGCCGCCCCTCAACCCCTCTCCCCTGCCCCCTTGCCCCCCCCCCCCTCCCCCCCCACCACCACCACCCACCACCGCCCCCCCCACCCCCTCACCGGGTCCACCAGCCCCTCCCGTTCGTTCGAGGTGTCCTCCACGTAAACATCCCCCCCTCGTGCTCCTCCCCCCCGCCCTCCGCCCCGGCTCCTCGCTCAACGGAAACTCTGCTTGCTTCACTGGACTTTCATGACAACTCACTCGCCGTTCTTTTTTTTCTTCCCCTCCTCTCTCTCTCTCTCTCTTTCTCTCTCTCTCCTTCGTTCTCTCTCCCCAGGTGAAATTATTGATGGATTTTTTATGAACAGCTATGAAAAATTCATTCAAATTCCAAAATGAGAAAAAAGCGTAAACATTCCGCATCTGCCTATGTCTCCCGCATTCATTATCCTTCACGCCCGCCGCCCACCTTCCCTCCCCCCTTCCTCCCCCCTTCCTTCCTCTGTTCCTCCTCCTCCCCGCCACTTCATCTCTCCGTTCCTCCGTCCGTCCCCCCCACTCCTGTCCACCTCCGTGTCTCTTCCCCTGCCTCCCTCCCTCACTCCACCCTCCCTCTTTCTCCCTCTCATCCCTCCCTCCCTCCCTCCTCCCCTCCCCCCTCCCTCCCTCACTCCTCCCTCCCCTCCCTCCCTCCACCCTAAAAAGATGTGCCGCTCTGCCTGTTCCTCCGCCACTTGGCCTAATTGCTTAATTTGACCTGCTTTCCCATCAATTAAAAGGCTGTCAGCAGTGGACAGACAGGGGGGATGGATCTGAGGTGTGGGGGGCGGGGGGGGGGGGGGGGGGGGTGGGGGTGGGGGGGGGGTCGATGGGCAAATCAATGACGGAATGGATCAATGAGTAAAGAGAGAGAGGAGCCCGGGATGAAGATGAAAAAAAAGAGGGAAATGAGCGAAGGAGAAGGAAAAAAAAAAAGAGAGGAGAAGAACAAATTGAACGGACAACCACGCCACACCGGGGCCCCCTGGTCTGGTCCGGAGAGAGAACCCGGGTCCCCCTTCCCCTCGCAGCTACGCGACCACGACAAGCCCCCTACGCTCGCTACAGCAGCTACACGTTTAGCCTTTAGAATGCTACCGAGACCGACCTATTCCGAAACAGAATCTGGTGGCACACATGGTTGTTGCAACATCAAAAAGGCGGGAAAAAGACCGCCCTGTGAAAAAAAACACTCTTATCAAACATGACTCCAACAAAAACAGAGAGAGATAGCAAAAACACAGAGCAAGATGGCCTCAAAAGCGGGAGAGAGGGAGCGAGGGAGGGAGGGAGGGAGGGAGGGAGGGAGGGAGGGAGGGAGGGAGGGAGGGAGGAGGGAAAAGGGGGCGGCGGGAAACGAGGGAGGGATAGAGAGGAGAGGGAGAGGAGGAGAAATGGGAGGGAGGGAAGGAGGGAGGGAAGAAGGGATGGAGAGAGCTAAAACACTGTCTTTAGATTTACGTCACGTGTGTCTGAATGTGTGTGATTTATCCCAGGCAGGAATACATCTCCCTATCCATAAAAGGGGGGATTTCAATCAATGTGTCGTAGACCTGCTGTAAATCAGGCTGCCTCCCACTCGTTCCCTTACAACACACACACACATACACACACAAACACACACTAAAATGCACACATGCAAATATACATTACTCCCCACATGCACAAACAGACCAATACAAAAAGCTCTGAAGCACTCTCTTATAAACGAAAATATAGGCAAAAAATAAAATAAAATACCCACTCGCTTTTTTTAGTTATTTTCCACTTCATCACCTTGTTTTAATTAGCTCTCTCAGGAGAGAGAGGCTCAGACCAATTAGTCCAGATTATCAAAGCAGGTCTAGAGCAGGGTGCATGCCCATGATGGCTCCTACCCTGGAGAGGCCCTGATGAAAGAGCCTGTCCACACACACACACACACACACACACACTCAAACACACACATATATTCCCCACACATCATCATCATCATCATCAGCATCATCCACCCCCACCCCCCACTCACACACTGTAAATAACCAAAACTCAAAGTTAGTTAGAGCTACCTCCCTATCCCAGCTACAGCTGCCTCAAAACTACAGCTACCTCAAAGCTACAGCTGCCTCAAAACTACAGCTGCCTCAGAACTACAGCTACCTCAAAGCTACAGCTGCCTCAGAACTACAGCTACCTCAAAGCTACAGCTGCCTCAAAACTACAGCTGCCTCAAAACTACAGTTACCTCAAAGCTACAGCTGCCTCAGAACTACAGCTACCTCAAAGCTACAGCTGCCTCAGAACTACAGCTACCTCAAAGCTACAGCTGCCTCAAAACTACAGCTACCTCAAATCTACAGCTGCCTCAGAACTACAGTTACCTCAAAGCTACAGCTGCCTCAGAACTACAGCTACCACAAAACTACAGCTGCCTCAGAACTACAGCTACCTCAAAGCTACAGCTGCCTCAGAACTACAGCTACCTCAAATCTACAGCTGCCTCAGAACTACAGCTACCTCAAAGCTACAGCTGCCTCAGAACTACAGTTACCTCAAAGCTACAGCTGCCTCAAAACTACAGCTACCACAAAACTACAGCTACCTCAGAACTACAGCTACCTCAAAGCTACAGCTGCCTCAGAACTACAGCTACCTCAAATCTACAGCTGCCTCAGAACTACAGCTACCTCAAAGCTACAGCTGCCTCAGAACTACAGCTACCTCAAAGCTACAGCTGCCTCAAAACTACAGCTACCTCAAATCTACAGCTACCTCAAAACTACAGCTACCTCAAATCTACAGCTGCCTCAGAACTACAGCTACCTCAAAGCTACAGCTGCCTCAGAACTACAGCTACCTCAAATCTACAGCTACCTCAGAACTACAGCTACTTCAAAGCTACAGCTGCCTCAGAACTACAGCTACTTCAAAGCTACAGCTGCCTCAGAACTACAGCTGCCTCAGAACTACAACTGCCTCAGAACTACAGCTGCCTCAAAGCTACAGTTGCCTCAGAACTACAGCTGCCTCAGAACTACAGCTACCTCCACGCCACAGTTAGCTCCATGCTACAGTTACCTCCACGCCACAGTTAGCTCATGCTACAGTTAGCTCCATGCTACAGTTACCTCCACGCCACAGTTAGCTCCATGCTACAGTTAGCTCCATGCTACAGTTAGCTCCATGTTACAGATAGCTCCATGCCACAGTTAGCTCCATGCCACAGTTAGCTCCATGCCACAGTTAGCTCCATGCTACAGATAGCTCCATGCCACAGTTAGCTCCATGCCACAGTTAGCTCCATGCCACAGGTTAGCTCCATGCTACAGTTAGCTCCATGCTACAGTTAGCTCCATGCCACAGTTAGCTCCATGCCACAGTTAGCTCCATGCTACAGTTAGCTCCATGCCACAGTTAGCTCCATGCCATAGTAGGTCCATGCTACAGTTAACTCCATGCTACAGTTAGCTCCATGCTACAGTAGCTCCATGCCACAGTTAGCTCCATGCCATAGTTAGCTCCATGCTACAGTTAGCTCCTTGCTACAGTTAGCTCCATGCTACAGTTAGCTCCATGCTACAGTTAGCTCCATGCCACAGTTAGCACCATGCCACAGTTAGCACCATGCCACAGTTAGCTCTATGCCACAGTTAGCCCCTGTTCTGCAGCTTGTAATGGAGCCACTTCAGACCATAAAGAGACCATGACACGGGCTGAATGAGGCCATAAAAACACACCGGGACTGTGGAGTGCCTCCGGACCTTGAGTCACTGGGATTAGGCTCCATGTAGAGAGAGCCATGACGCCCCTCGGCACACACACACACACACACACCACACACACACACACTCGTATCGGCTGTTGATGATAGTTGCATGTTGTGTGTGTCTTTCTAATTGTGTGCACCGCTTAGAGTTAAATGGAACCCATCCAATAATACACACTCACGATACACTTCCACCAGCATGCCACAGCCACACACATCACCACTGTGAAAAAGGAATATTGTATATTCATGTAGCTTTCAGAGTGTAACACCATCCAGTGAGTTTAGAGGAGATACCTGTGTGTGCCGCTGTGCTTGGCATTCTAACCTCATTCTAAGTTAATAGCACTCAGTTGTATTATAGGCACCAGTGATTGAATTGTGAAAGCCTGATAGCTCATATTGGCTCGCTCCCTCGGTAGGGAGAGAAGAGGCAGGGGTCAGAGGTCAAATGCCATGGGATCAATGTTCATTCATAAGAGCTACATTAGATTGAACGCTACCCCGGATAGCAAAATAGGACTGACAAATCCTCCGGCGTACACAACATGTAAGAGTGTGCGACTGTGTGTGTGAGAAAGAGAGAGTGATACACAGTGGGGGATATTGTGAGAGAGGGATAGAAAGAAAACATGTTAAAACAATATATTTCCTCCCCTTCAGACTTTGGGGGTATTACCATACAGGCCCAACGGATCCCCAACCACAGTGGAATCCCAACCCTTACCAGGCTCCCAGCCCACCTCCCCCCAACCACCCCCCAGGGCTGCCTCAGCAGGCTCTGAAGGGGTGTGCGGAGGGCTGAGTGGAGGGCTGAGTGGAGGGAGACCCAGGGAAAGTGACTTCCGTGGGACTTTATTAAGCTGATCTGGCCACCGATGCTACAGAGTTTGGGGGAGGAGGTGAGAGAAGAGCCCGATAAACGAGATAAAGGCTTATTAGATCAGATCGAGCAATCATCTCTCCTCATCAGAGGAGGCATGGAAAACACAAACGCACAAAACGCACCGTCGCACACGTCTGGAGAAGAAGAAGAAGAAAAAAAAAACACACGGAACGAAACCACGCAAAGGCGCGCATTTGAAAGAAGAAGAGGAGGAGAAGGGAGGGAGCGCAGATGTCCAGAAAGGAGAGAGGGGAGCGAGGCAGGGAAGGGAGGGAGGAGGGGGTGGAGGGCGGGAGGGAGTGAGGGAGGGAGGCCCGTTGGTGACAGAGGGTAGGCAGGAGAGGAGAGGAGGAGGAGAAGGGAGCGCCGTGTCGTTCCTAATCTGGTTTGTCTGTCGTAATCGTGTCAATGTCACTCTCAATCAGCAAGCCGCAACGAGGGCTAAACAACTCCACTGTGATTGGAGGCTGCCTCTCTACGCTGTCTTTACAATGACCTCTGCTGAAGAGGAGGGAGGGGGGGAGGGAGGGACATGGGGCTGAGGGATGGAGGGAGGGAGAGGAGAGGGAGGGAGGAGGGAGGGAGGGATGGAGGGAGGGAGGGAGGGAGGGAGAAGGAGAGGTAGCGCCAAAGAGAAGTAAAGATGAGTGAGAGAGGGAGATAGACAGAGATATGTGAAAAGAGAGAAAAAGGCAGAGACTGAAAGTGAGCGGTAGATACAGGTGGAGAGGGAGAGAGAGGGAGGGAGAGAGGGAGATAAAGAGGGACAGAGAGGGACAGAGCGAGACAGAGAGACGGACAGAGATAGAGGGAGAGAGAGGGACAGAGAGAGGGAGAGAGAGAGGGAGATAAAGAGGGACAGAGAGGGACAGAGAGAGACAGAGAGACGGACAGGGATAGAGGGAGAGAGAGGGACAGAGAGAGGGAGAGAGAGAGGGAGATAAAGAGGGACAGAGAGGGACAGAGCGAGACAGAGAGACGGACAGAGATAGAGGGAGAGAGAGGGACAGAGAGAGGGAGAGAGAGAGGGAGATAAAGAGGGAGATAAAGAGGGACAGAGAGGGACAGAGAGAGACAGAGAGACGGACAGAGATAGAGGGAGAGAGAGGGACAGAGAGAGGGAGAGAGAGAGAGGGAGATAAAGAGGGACAGAGAGGGACAGAGAGAGACAGAGAGACGGACAGAGATAGAGGGAGAGAGAGAGAGGGACAGAGAGAGGGAGATAAAGAGGGACAGAGAGAGACAGAGAGATGGACAGAGATAGAGGGAGAGAGAGAGAGGGACAGAGAGAGGGAGAGAGGGACAGAGAGAGTGGCAGAGAGATGGCGAGAGACAGAGAGAGGGAGAGAGAAAGACAGAGAACCTGGATTCCCTCTAAACCTGTTACTGTCCCCACCTGTCTATCATGTTCCCTCACAGTCTCTTGTGGTTGCTGTATCTGTGTGCGGTGACGTTATTGATCTGTCCTGTTATCTGTGTGCGGTGACGTTATTGATCTGTCCTGTTATTACTCAAGACACACAAGGGTACAGAGGAGAGCGGGGGGCATTTGCTTGTGTGCGGGTGGAAAAGTCTGACTTGCGGTGTGTGTGTGTCCGTGTCCATCATAATTTAATTGCGTGCGCATGTGTGTCTGTCATCTTTTACTTGGATAGGTGTGTGCTTGTGTGTGTGTGTGTGTGTGTGTGTGTGTGTGTGTGTGTGAACACTTGAACTTGATGGCTTTCGTTTGCAAGTGCAGATTTGAAGTAGTCTTGATGAAGAGATGTGTGTGTGTGTGTGTGACAGATCCTCCATCAGATCCTAGCCTATAGTAACATCTTTGCAGTTTTCCCAGGCCCTAAACAACAGTGCTTTCGGATAAATGTACTCATATAAGCACATTCAACTTCCTCAAATCATGTGAAAACATTCACCCACATTCACCCGCAGTACAGTCTGTACACGCCACACCAGACAACACACACCAAACACACACACACAATCACGTACACACTAAATATCAATTCCCCATTCCGGTCCCCCGCCTTTCCACGTTTCGGGGTGTTCCGGAAGCAGTGGACCGTGCCAGAGTATCGTGAGTGTAGCTGAAGCTGGAGAGACTGGTCTGGGATGGGAATCTGCCAGTGATTACTGACCCAGTCCAGGGTGCCCAGAGCCAGGTGAGACCAGGGGCCTGGAGAGAGAGAGGGGGGGGGGGGGTAAGAGAGGGAGAGAGAGAGAGGGGGGGGGGAGAGAGAGAGAGAGAAAGGAAAAGAGGGAGAGAGAGAGCGAGGGGGGAGAAAGAGAGAGAGAGAGAAAGAGGGAGAGAGAAAAAGAGGGAGATAGAGAGAGATAGAGAAAAGAGGGAGAGAGAGAGAGAACTGGGAACAATAGTGCTGTCTATTATATTTACCGCTCTAGGACACATGGTCCTCTGGCTCTCATCTCCCCAGGGATCAGACGCTTCTCAAAACACACACAGGCACCCACGCGTGCGCTCACCAACACACACCCACGTATAGTGCAAACATTCCGATAGGCACAGTTGAAAACATTCGACAAAAAGCAAAATGATCCAGCCCAGGTGACAGTGGGGATGAATTAAACATGTTTGCAAGGCGACCTCTCTCTGACGCATTCCCCCAGTTCTCCAGGAGAACTCCTAGCCGTCACCCTCAAACTGTCTCCCCCCCCCCGGCAACAGTCTCCCAGCAACAGTCTCCCAGCAACAGTCCCCCTGCAACAGTCACCCAGAAACAGTAACTCATCAGTTTTATGGTTCGTTGTGTTTGTTGTGTCTTTGTAACCTCAAAGAAGTGTTTCCATATTTCTGTGAGCATGTGTGTGTGTGCTTGTGTGTGTGTGTGTTTGTACGTGTGAACGGGGTTTTAACAGATGCGGCGACCGTTTTCATTCCAGTTGTGGCTTCCTAATCAGGCTTTAGACCAAAGGAAACCAGCTATATTGTTGATCCTGATCAGTCGTGCCTGATCAATGATCAATGGAGTCGCACAGCATAGCACTGTTTCACAAGCTTTTGTTTTCTATAGACACACACGCATGCAAACACAAACACACACACACACACACACACTCTGCCCACACAGTCTGCACACACACTCCACATCTGCTTGGCTGCTTTAAATCAGGACTGGCTCAGGCTAATGCGTGGATCCATACTGCTCTGAGTGAATTAACGTTAGTAAGAAGATATCATGGCTCTGATTGATCCTCCATGTCCCTGTCCACACCATAAACTGGCCCTGGTCCAGACAGAGCTCACCATCACTCTAATGCTGCATTGATCCCTGCCTGGACCCCAGGACAAGGGGCTGGGACTGGGACTGAGGCTGGGGGTGGGGCAGGGGCTGAGGCTGGGGCTGGGGTTGGGACTGGGGCTGGGGCTGGGAAAGAGGCTGGGGCAGGGGTTGAGGCTGAGGCAGAGGCAAGGGCTGGGACTGAGGCAGGGGCTGGGGACTGGAGCTGGGACTGGGACTGGAGCTGGGGGCTGGGACTAGAGCTGGGACTGGAGCTGGGACTGGGACTGGAGCTGGGACTGGACTAGAGCTGGGACTGGAGCTGGGACTGGGACTGGGACTGGAGCTGGGGCTGGGGACTAGAGCTGGGACTGGAGCTGGGACTGGGACTGGAGCTGGGGCTGAGGCAGGGGCTGAGGCTGAAAGAGGTCAGGGGGAACATTGCAGTGCAGACACACATCAGCCAGCCCCTTGGCAGCAGACACACCCAGGTCACACGCTTCTCAGCTGGAAGCCCCCAGGAGATACATGAGGACGCCTCAGAAAAACACACAAAGTTCCAGGAAATCAGCGCTTGGCTCGTCTTTCACAAACCTGTGACTGATGCAAAACAAGCAGAGGCCAGACTGAATCATAGACATCCCTGGGGACATGCTGGCTGTCTGGGCCCTCAGCAGGACCACAGCCAAACACACACACACACACACACACGCACACCAGCAGCGGTCTTAATTCGATGTCGGATAAAAGCCCACAGTTCATTCAAACCAGATTGTTTGGAAACACACGCTAGCCATTTTCACAGACCTACTGTTCATGGTAGTATTTCATACACACACACACACACTCACCTCCACACACACACACACACACACACGCACACGCACCACCCACCCACACACACACACTCACAGAAATGAGCTGATGGCAGACAGACACATTGACAAACAGTCCCACGCTAATGCTATAGTTCAATTGACCAGAAGTGAGTGATATTTAGCGACACCTAACTGATGTTGATAGTGGAGGACAGCTGATTTGGCTCAGATCATGTGAAGCAGAAACTATTACATACAAGGCACACGCCACACACACACACACACTCCAGTCACAGAAGGGACTCCAAAAGGGACCGATCACGTCCTCTATCTTCGTGTACTCAGTAAATCTCTCGTAGTCTTTTGTTCTCTTCTACTCCATTTTTACTCCATTTCTCTCCCTCTCACTCTTCCTTTCAGTCTCTTCCTCTCCCTTTCTCTTTTCCTCTCCCTTCGATCTCTCCCCACCTCTTGCTCACTCGCTCGTCCATCTACTTTCTCTTTCACCTGCTCCCTTTCGCTCTCTCTCTCTCTCTCTCTCTCTCTCTCGCTCTCCCTCACCTCTCCATTTTGCTTTTTCATTCCCACACAAGCCCACAAACAGCAGCAACTGTACAGCGCCGCCTCAGACAATGCAAAACAGAACAATGGGCACCTAAACGAACATAAGTGGACCAGCAGCCATGGTGTGTGTGTGTGTGTGTGTGTGTGTGTTTACTGAGTCACAGAGACAACTCTCCCAGCAGCATGTCACCGTTCTCATATCAAAGCTGCATTCAAGGCAGACAAAGCTTGGAAAGTGGGCCACTGCTCGTAAAGCATACCTCTCACCAGAGCACTAAAGACTCCCAAACAATGTGCACGTGTGTGTGTGTGTGTGCGCGCTCCTGTACAATGTACACACACCTTTTTACTTCCCGGCATATTTCAAATGTGTGTAGGTGTTGTTGAGTTTTATTTGGTACACTGACATTGTTCTTTTTTTCCATCTTTGTTTTCTGTCTCTGGGCTGGCAGTCTGCAGCCTTAACACTCAGCTAACAACGCTGGCTTCCTGAATCACATGTAACCTAATCACTAACACCATCTGTTAATTATGTTAATACAAAGAAGTCTTGGCAGCCATTCACGGCCGGGGTTTTCAAAGTTAGCACCCCTCTCTGTCTCTCTCTCTCTCTCTCTCTCTCTCTCTCTCTCTGTATCCCTCTCCGTCTTTATCTCTCTCGCTTGTTCGCCCCCCACCCTCTCCCCGTCACCCCCCTCCTCCCCTCTATCCTCCCTTCTTCCCTTCTCCTCCTCCCCTCTTCCTCCTCCGCTCCCCCCCCCCACCCCCCCGCACCTCTCCCACTCCGCCGTCGACTCGCACCTTTCTCCATCCCTTGTCATCCTCTCTTCACCCCCCCCCCACTCCCCTCACAACCCTATCCCTGATTTTCCCGCTGCCACCCCCACCCCCCCCCCCCCCCCCCACGTCAACCTCACCCCCGCAGAACCCTCCATCTCTCGTCCCAGGGTTCACACCTCCCCTTTTCCACACGCCAACCCCTCCTCCCCGTTCCTCCCTCTCTCCCTCTCCTCCCCCCCCCCCCCGCTCCCTCCCCCTGATCCCCCGTAGACGCCTCCCCCCCCCCGGCTCCCTGCCACCGTGGAGAGCAGAGTGCTGGATTACAGTGGAGCCATCCAAATCAGAGCAGCCCCCAAGAGATCCACCAGCCTACCTTATTTCAGAGAATGTCTATCAATCGGTTCCCCCACATGCATCGACATTCACCGTGCTAATCCCGCTGCTTATAAATCTGAGCTCGGATCGATTTGCAGACATGATCAACTTTATCCTCCCAACCATGTAAAGAATAAGCATTTATAATGCTGGGGGGGGGGGAGGGTGAAACTCACTTAATAGCCATATTGTCGTGGTAATTATATTAACACAATCGAGCGGCCGGAGCAGCAATGCATAATCACAAGTATAAGTGGATCCGATGGTTCAGAGAGGTCCCCAGGGAGGCCCGACAGAAGCCTGGGAATGGGGTGGGCAAGTTGCCCAGGAGAGGCAGCACGATCTGGGGCACCAAGCCCAGATTTAACCCTTCCCCGACCGGCTCTCGGGGAGGTAAAGAGAGGTAGATGTCAGAGTGCAGCGAGACAGCTCGCTTGCGTTCTGTTGTCCTTTTTTGGGACGAATAATTGGAGCGTTCATGGGCGCTTGCTGTTCGTGTGTGTGTGTGTGTGTTTGTGTGCGAGTGCGTGCGAATAGCACAAGCGTTCTGTAAGTGTTGCTAAAAGTGTGAAGCATGCAGCCATGTCAGGGGCAAAACACTTCAAAAACATAAACATACAAACTTGTGATTGTGCCCTGTACAAAACACACATCCTACACCGCCCCTTTAAGGGGGGGATGCGTATAAATAGACTGCAGCTAGCATTTTAGAGAACATTTTAGAAGTCTGTCTAATAAGAAGAACGACAGTAGTTACCTATTACGTTTGCATAAATATATTGTAAAAGGTCATTTGTTCCACACCTTGGACAGTTGGGGGGGGGGGAGGGGAGTGTGTTGGATGGTTGGGGGTTGTCATCAAGACCAGGGACACTGCACTCACAGGTTGTTAGGCACTTTAAATCCTTTCTGTTACAGACTAAAACAATGTTAATTAAGTCATCCTTTGTTTTCTTTAACATTAATAAGGATACAGTGGTAAACAGAGGTGTACTTATACAATTTTACAGACAAATGATACTATTTCTAGTCGGGGCAGAGATCTACTAGGGGGCGCAAGTGAAAAAAATTGAGAAGCACCGGTGTTACTCCACTCGAGTTAAATCAAAAGCTAAAATTGTTCTTCGGTTTCAACAGACATTTATTGAGGCGTTACATTCTCCAACAATGCCTCTTTTACTCAAGAGGAATAAACTTGGATGACTTATTCAAAAACAAAAACTTATTTGACTTCTTTTTAAACTTCTTATACAGTATGTCTCCGCTTAATTGCCAGTTAGAGGTTTCGAGTGGCGTTGAACGCAATACGATGTGGAGCTGGTCGGCGTGCACGAGCGCGCGCGAGTCCAAGAGCGTTAAGGAAAGTTGGGACTGCGGCACGCCGAGGGCATGCTGAGCCAGCTGGAGGCTGAAGGGCGGGAGGGGGAGGGGGAGAGGGGGGACGGAGGAGCGGAGCGGGGGAGGGAAGGGGGAGGGGGGGCTAGAGAGGGCTTCGGAGCGAACTGATACATTCCAAATCGAGTTGACTTCCTGTCCCGGGCTCTGTGGCTGAGGTGTTAAACGCTTCAGGAAACCAGATCTACTCACACATCCTCTAAAGGGAGGGAGGGAGGGAGGGAGGGAGGGAGGGAGGGAGGGAGGGAGGGAGGGAGGGAGGGAGGGAGGGAGGGAGGGAGGGAGGGAGGAAGTTGGGTCCGAAAACTGAGGGAGAGAGAGAGAGAAATCGAAGAAAGACAGGCGTTCTGGGAAGGGAGGCCCAGGTGTGTGAGGCAGCGTCTGGACCGTCGACCTCTTTCAGACCAACCATGTGCCCATGAACATACCCCTGTCTGCTTATATACAGAGTGTGTGTCTGGGACTGCCCGTTAAACTAAACCAACTACATTCACATGTATCCATTCAGCAGACGCTTTTATTCAAAGCGACTTCCAAGAGAAAGCTTTACAAAAGAACTACAGAGCTTCTATCTGGTCTTGTTCCCACAGAGCCACTGACCATTTAGAATCAGGGTCCCCCAACCCTGGCCCTCAGGACCCACTGTCCTGCATGTTTGCACACCTGATTCAAATGAATAGGTCATTATGAAGCTCAGCAGAAGCTTGTTAATGACCCTTTATTTGAATCAGGTGTGTGGAAGGGGGGGAAACATCTAAAACATACAGGACAGTGGGCCCTGAAGGCCAGGGTTGGGGACCCCTGATTCATAAAACTAAGGAAATACATTGAACTTTTACTGCAATTGGTGTGTATTTGAATCCATTTGATTATTAATTTGAGACATGCGCACACAAAACCTAACTTAACACAGAAAGGGGAGTGGTTATGGACTGTTCTGGTGTGTTTTCCCCTCTGACTCAGTAGAAGCCCTCCAGTCTGCTCCAGTCTACATTACATTTAATCATTTAGCAAACACGTTTATCCACATTGTCCCTGAGGCAAGTAGGGTGAAGTGCCTCGCCCAAGGACGCAACATCACAGCCGGGAATCGAACTCAAAACCTTCCGATCATGAGGCCAACGCCTTAACCCGCTGAGCCACCTGACCCCCATCACAGTAAACCTCAAACATTTAATGAAGCTGTGGAGAGACGCTTTCAGCTGTGTCTGAATGTGTTTACTAAAAAGCAAAAGCTGTACCTGGTACGACTCTCTGTTGAGATAAATCGTCATTTTAAAGTGGTAAAAACGAGGGGGGGGGGGGGGGGGAGTGTTTTAGGCCCAGGAAATGATCTTTCATCAAAAATCTCATTCCCACATGTTGCGGACAGCGGCTTTGCAAGCGGGGTTCCGATTTCTAATGAACACCGAATTAGGACGAGGGCGCATTCAGACGGTGCACGGCGTCGAGAAAGACACCCAGCAGAAAGACACCCAGCAGAAAGACACCCAGCAGAAAGACACCCAGCAGAAAGACACCCAGCAGAAAGACACCCAGCAGAAAGACACCCAGCAGAAAGACACCCAGCAGAAAGACACCCAGCAGAAAGACACCCAGCAGAAAGACACCCAGCAGAAAGACACACAGCAGAAAGACACCCAGCAGAAAGACACCCAGCAGAAACCATCCATCACGCCGCGATGGAAGGTGCCCTGCAGCGCTGGCAGGGGGCGGGCGAGGAGGCCAAGGCGGGTGTCGCCCCACTGGCTCCCCCCCCCCCCCCCCCACCCCCGCCCCCCGCGCCAACGAGACAACGTGGAAGCGACTGCGCGGATGTTTTTTTTTTTTCCGACGGCTTCCTTTACATTAGACGAATTGCATCGTTAGATCACATTATAAACACCCCAAATGCATCATTAATTCCACCCCTCAGCCCCCCACCTCACCCGACAGTGGCAAGTGCACCCCTCTCTCCGTCCCCCTGCTCCTATTTCAACAAACCCCACCCCCCCTCACCCCCACCCCCCACCCCTCACGGCCTTCCATTCCAAACTCATGCCATCCCATTATGTAAATACGCCAATTTCAGAGAAAGGGAGATATTGCGTATTTGGGGTTGGTTGAGTCTAAATGCAAAAACATATAAATGACTTCTTAATCATCCGTAGTTCAGGGAGAGAACTGGGTTTTAGTCAAGCAAACACAGAATCTATCTCGCTCTGTCTGTGTCTCTATCCCCAGCTCTCCGTGACTCTCTGTGTGAGGTGGAAGGCAAATAGGATAATAAATGGAGCTGTGCGTGGGAGAGACTAGGGGGTGTACAGTCTGGATTAGAATACCCCCCCCCCCTCCCATGCACACCATCACCACCACCCTCTTCCAGGTAGTTGCCACGCAGGGATACTCAGAAGATCAGTTCTGTGCTGGATTATGACAATGCTGGGAGAGCACAGAGAAGGGGTGAACTCACCTATCCCCCTCCTTCTCCTATCCACCTCCTCTTCTCCTCCCCTCTTCATAATAATAATAATAATATCTCATCTAGCAGACACTTTCATCCAAAGCAACTTACAGTAAGTACAGGGACATTCTCCCTTAAGCAAGTAGGGTGAAGCGCCTTGCTCAAGGACACGACATCACATAGCCACAGCCAGGGTTCGAACTCACAACCTTCCGCTCATGAGGCCAACACCTTAACCCACTGAGCCATTTAACTACCCCTACTCTTCTCTCCTCTACTCTTTCCTCCCCTCTTTCTCTCCTCTCCTCCCCTCTCCTCCTCTCCTCTTCTCTCCTCTTCTCTCCTCTCCTCCTCTCCTCTCCTCCTCCCCTCTTTCTCTCCTCTCCTCCACTCTCCTCCTCTCCTCTTCTCTCCTCTTCTCTCCTCTCCTCTCCTCCTCTCTCCTCTCCTCTCCTCTCCTCCTCTCCTCTTTCCTCCACTCCTTCTCTCCTCCCCTCTCCTCTTCTCTCCTCCTCCTCTCTCCTCTTTCCTCCTCCTCTCCTCCTCTCCTCCTCCACCAGTACTCTTCTGGAGGAGGATCCTCTGTGGGGAGGTACAGAGAGGCACTAGACAAGAGACACAAGTTCCACCAGCGTGAGCGGAAGGAAGGAGAGCGTGCACAGCTGAATCCTGGCCTGCCCCCCCAACACACACACACACACTAACATAAACACACACAAACAAACACACTCAGCCCCGCAAACAAACACACACACACACACCCCCAGCCCATCCCCACGATGACCCGGCACACCTCTGCCTCTCGTGCGCTCCATCTCCGCCGGTGCCACCGCAGCATGACAAATGCAAAGGAAAGGTTCACCTATTCATCACTGCAGCGCTGAGGGCGGGGATAATTACGGAACATGCCGGATGATGACATTCTTTCGCTGTTTTTTTTTTTTGGTCCCGAAAGATATTTCTAAAGCTTAAGAAGAGGAGGGGGAAAAACAACAACAGATCAAAGGAAAGGGTCTTGGTACACGTGGGAGCGCGCACACACACACACACACACACGTTCCCTGTCGCCAGGGTCTAGATGCTGTTCTCAGGCATGATTAATCCAGTGCAGAAAGAAGACATTTTGACCCTAAACAGAAAAGTGGTGTTGAGGCTGGGAGAGGCTCTGATTTATTTAGGGATGGCTCCGTCCACATTCATTATCCCACAGCAGGTGCGGGCCCCAATTTCTCTTCCCCAGCTGCAGCCCGGCCCTCCCTGGGCACGCACACACACACAATTTTACACACACACACACATACACCCAATTACACGCACACACACACACACACACACACACACAGATACACACAGCACCAGCAATAGAAAAACACAGAAAGCACAGAAACACACGTACACACACACACACACACACATACACACACACACACCCCCCCCACACACACACACACACACATACACTGTGACTGGGTGGTACAGTACTAACAGAACACTGGCCGTCACCATAGTGAAGAATTACACATACTTATTTAGACCTAACACAAATAACACACACACACACACACAGAGACACAGGCTTCTGCGATGCTTCCTGCTTGGTGCCAGGTGCAGGTGTCTCAGTCAGGGGAGGGCTGTGACCTGACAAGACCCTGCAGTGACCCCCGAGACATCAGGAGAGAGAGAGAGAGAAAGAAAGAGAGAGAGAGAGAGAGAGAGAGAGAGAGAGAGAGAGAGAGAGAGGGAGAGAGAGAGGGAGAGAGAGAAAGGGAGAGAGAGAGAGATGTAAGAAGAGAAGGAAAGAAAGAAACAGGGATAAAGAAACAGAGAGAGAGAGAGAGAAAGAAAGAGAAAGACAGAGAGGGAGAGAGAGAGAGAGAGAGAGAGAGAGAGAGAGAGAGAGAGAGAGAGAGGGAAGAAGAGAGAAGGAAAGAAAGAAATAAGGATAAAGAAACAGAGAGAGAGAGAGAGAGAAAAAGAAAGAGAAAGAGAGAGAGAGAGAGAGAGAGAGAGAGAGAAAAAAAAACAAAGAAAGAGGAAGGAAAAATAAAAAGAGAGATAACAGAGAGAATGCCCCCTGTGTGTGATATGTCACTGAGTGCTCTCTCATTATGGCCCCCCATTAGCACCCTGCGGATCTCGGATTAGTCTCCCACCGAGCCCAAATCCACACCCTCAGTGCTTCTCCCCTCCTCTCAACTCATGTCTTCCTCTCCTCCTCCCTTATATTCTGCTCTCCCTTAGGGTCCTTCTCCTTTTCTTCCCTTGCGTCCTCCACTCTCCCTTCCTCCTCCCCCACGCTCTCTCCCCATCATCGCCTCCCCAGTGTCTTGCCTTGTCGTCGCTTCTCTCTTTTGCTCTCTCCCGTCTCGTCTCGTCCTCTTCCCTCCTCTTTCCTTCCTCCGGTCCCCTCCTCCCCCTCCATCCTTGCTCCTCACCTAGCCTTTCCTCCAACCCCCCTCCCCACCTCCTCTCTCCTCCCCAACCACTTTCTTCTCCCCTCCCCCATCTTGTCTCTCCTCCCTCCCCCCTCTCCTCCCTCCCTCCCCCTCCCCATCACCTCTCTCCTCGCTCCCCCTCTCCTCTCCTCCCCTCTCCTCCCCTCCCCATCACCTCCCTCCCCCTCTCCTCCCCTCCCCTCCCCTCCCCATCACCTCCCTCCCCCTCCCCCTCCCCCTCCCCTCCAGTGCGGGCCCTCGTCTCTTCATCCCTCTGACAGCATGCTCATGTCTGTGTTACAGATGGCCGTGGGCCCTGGCTGCCATGCATCAGAGGCCTGGGAGCAGGCCCCATCACCACTGCTCCATCTCTCCCATTTATTACCCAGTTTGTTTGCATTCTCATCCGCGGCCTTGCCCCGCCAGCCCATCCATCAAACACACACATACCTCCAACCACCGCCGGCCTAACCCCCCTGCCTACCAACACACACACTCACTTCCTGGCTCTCACACTACTGCCACATCTCCATGCTTGACACTTGTTCCCGACCGCCACCCATCCAAGCTCTGATCCACCAAACTAACCTGGGGTTTACATGTTCCTCATTTCCTCCTCTCCAGCAGGACTGGTCTCCAGCAGGTCTCCAGGAGGACTGGTCTCCAGCAGGTCTCCAGCAGGTCTCCAGGAGGACTGGTCTCCAGCAGGACTGGTCTCCAGCAGGACTGGTCTCCAGCAGGACTGGTCTCCAGCAGGACTGGTCTCCAACAGGACTGGTCTCCAGCAGGGCTTGTCTCCAGCAGGACTGGTCTCCAGCAGGACTGGGTCTCCAGCAGGACTGGTCTCCAGCAGGTCTCCAGGAAGACTGGTCTCCAGCAGGACTGGTCTCCAGCAGGACTGGTCTCCAGCAGGGCTTGTCTCCAGCAGGACTGGTCTCCAGCAGGGCTGGTCTCCAGCAGGGCTGGTCTCCAGCAGGGCTGGTCTCCAGCAGGACTGGTCTCCAGCAGGACTGGTCTCCAAGAGGACTGGTCTCCAGCAGGACTGGTCTCCAGCAGGACTGGTCTCCAGCAGGGCTTGTCTCCAGCAGGACTGGTCTCCAGCAGGACTGGTCTCCCAGCAGGACTGGTCTCCAGCAGGTCTCCAGCAGGACTGGTCTCCAGCAGGACTGGTCTCCAGCAGGTCTCCAGCAGGACTGGTCTCCAGCAGGACTGGTCTCCAACAGGTCTCCAGCAGGACTGGTCTCCAGCAGGACTGGTCTCCAACAGGTCTCCAGCAGGGCTGGTCTCCAGCAGGACTGGTCTCTAGCAGGACTGGTCTCCAGCAGGACTGGTCTCCAACAGGTCTCCAGCAGGACTGGTCTCCCAGCAGGGCTTGTCTCCAGCAGGACTGGTCTCCAGCAGGACTGGTCTCCAGCAGGTCTCCAGCAGGACTGGTCTCCAGCAGGTCTCCAGCAGGACTGGTCTCCAGCAGGTCTCCAGCAGGACTGGTCTCCAGCAGGTCTCCAGCAGGTCTCCAGCAGGACTGGTCTCCAGCAGGTCTCCAGCAGGTCTCCAGCAGGACTGGTCTCCAGCAGGTCTCCAGCAGGTCTGGTCTCCAGCAGGACTGGTCTCCAGCAGGACTGGTCTCCAGCAGGACTGGTCTCCAGCAGGACTGGTCTCTGCTTGTCTCCCCAGGCTGGTGTTAGCCAATAAGCCACACAGTGAAAGGAGATAGCATAGATCCAAAGTTGGCCAGTCAATAGGCATCAATAGGTATCTAATCTATCTGTAATCTAATAGATCCAACAATCGATACCCTCCAGTGTGGCTGGTCAGGAGCCATGCTGTCCCCAAGGAGTTTATCTACACGTATGTGTGTGTGTGTGTGCGCACATTTGTATGTGTGTGTGTGTGTGTGCAAGTGTGAACTTGCACGCGTGTGTACGTGTGTGTGTGTGTGTGTTGCATGCAGATGTGCGCGTGTGAGCGTGTGTGAGCATAAAATAAAGGGGGAAAAAATTACACTGGGACTAAACTTGTAGAACACGTTGTCAATAGTCAATAGGAAACCATCCATGGAAATGAAGTGTGCAATGATCTAGTTAATAAGAATTCAAAAGTCAGCTGCGCATTGATCAAACATTCAATCATTCCGTGTGTTTTCAATTCGTTTCACAGAGCAAACAGGGAACAGAAATTGTAGTTAATTATAAAAACGTCGGTTTTTTTTCTTCTTTTTTTTTCCAAACACCATCCTAACTTAAAACGATTTAAAGCGCATGCGATGCTTTAACACATTAGTTCTGTCTTTTTTTATATTTTAAAACATCTTCTTTTTTTATCAGATATTTCTATACACATTTTAATGATAACATTACAATTTAAATATAGCCAAATCTTGCTTTGAATCCTTATCTCAAACAGTAGGATGGTTGAAAGTACTGTATTTGAAGGTATATTTGAATTAATTCAGTGTTTACACTTTTGGGACAGTTCCATAGGTTCGGATCACCAAACACGTCATTGTGACGTGTTTTATGGGAGTCATTTCAGACTTTGATGTTCAGTTTAATCTTCCATTCGGATGCGACGAGATGATATAATATCAAATAAAACTACAGTTCCTGCCACCGCATTTTATCTCAAAGTTCTTCAGAGTTTTTTTTTTCTTCCCATTTTAGCGTGACGGTTGTTCCAGCACGTTCCGCTTCACTGAACAACAAGGTTCCGTCAGTGATCCACTCGAACCCACACCTCCACTCGCCCAGCTTGTTCTACCCCCGGAAAACACGTTCTATCGGGTTCCGTCACATTCGTCCTCCGGAAACCCGCAGGTTCCAACCGCGGAGCTTGGAATCACCTGCGCTCCGATTGGTCCCTCACATCGGCGCCATCGCAAGCGCCGTCCTTTCTCCGTACACACAACAACACCTGGAATCGCCTTGCTACGCACAACACGTTGCGCAATATGGAAAAAAGAAGATTGTCGTCTAAACCTACGATCGATTTTTGATACACCTAAGCGTTCGTACTCATTTATAATGAACGATAGTCGAACCTCCATTTGGAATTCTTCGCATCCTGGAAATCACGGTGCGCCGGGGAGGGGGCTGTTGACAGGATCTGTCTAACTGTACTTGACCCACACCTGACACAAACGAAAAGGCCATCGAGATAAAGAACGACACCTTCCCCCTGATAATTCACCCCAGGGCGGCTCACCTGAATCTCCCGGCCCTCCTCCCCAAGCACTCTTCTGAAGGCTAGACAGCGCCGGGCCAAGGGCATAGATTTTTCACGTCGTCTCGAGGTCACGTCATTGACCAAAAAGCACGGGCTTCCTGTAAAACGTTACTTTCCTAAAGCTATATCACCATCTGACATGGAGACTGGGGAGAGAAATCAATACTGTTAATTGTGTTTACTGGAGTTGATTCCTCGGCGTGTACACAGAATAATGACATGGGGAGACGAACGTTTAACGGAGGGAAATTGGTGCTGATGGGAACGCGAGCGTGTAAACAGGCCTGGGGAAGGCTGTCATCATTCAGCTTCGGAGGCGTGTGTCTCCTTTAAGGGAAGGGCTTAGGGTGTGTGTTGGGCTGTGCTGCCACACACACACACACACCCGCACCCACACACACACACACACACACACACACAGACACACACCCACAGACACACACCCACAGACACCACAGGACACACACCTACAGACACACACACACACCTCTGTGCATTCAACTTAGAAAACACATATTGAAACACAATGTCATACTCATGGAAAGCCATTTCCCCTCCCCCTCCACCACACACACACACACACACACACACACACAAAGCCACCAGGGCTGGAGCTCGGACACGCGTGTCCTGTTTGGGGGCCAGCTGCCAGGGGATGAAGAATCTTCCCTCCAGATTCACTTGTTACTGTGCTGTCTGGGTGACAAGTATACCTATCGAGTGAGTATTTATTTCCGGAATGTTTTGTTCCGTTTTCCTGCAATGATGAATGTTTCTTTTATAAATCCATGGCTGGGGCTTTTAACCCATAAACAATATTTCTCCGGCTCCAGATTCCTTGTGCAGCAGTCTTGGGAAACCTTGAGATTTCTGCTGCTCTGATTTAATGGCTCGTAATTCCTGAAAGGCTATCCCTCTTCCACCTTCGCGGACGCTCCAGCACTTCGGCCGCGCGGGGCGGTGCTGCCTGGTTGAGGGTCCCTGTGACCCCCCCCCCCCCCCCACACCACCACCACCACCCCACACTCCCCTCCCACCCCCCTGTCTCTGCCCCCCAGCAGCCGCCCCCACCCGCTCCCTGAGACCGCCCCAGTCAAAACCTGCTGGAAGGGTCTGGTGAGGACCCACAAATCCACTCCCTCCGTCACCCCCCACTGCCCATGATGGCGATGCCCAACACAGGAGACTAGTGAACCCCCCAAGCCTTCTGTACGTGCATCAGCAGTGTGACTCTGCAGCAGAACGGCCTCTCCTGTTAAGGGGAGGCTGACTGGAGCAGCTGGCAGGTGGGGATGCACTTGAACTACAGCCTGGTGCAACATCCGACTGCACCAGAAACACTCGCTAAGTAGAAGGAGGGTCGGAGGGTTGGATGTCCTGCTGCTGCTGCTTCAAGAGCATTGAGAAGTTGTGAGTGTGTGTGGTGTGTAAGCAATGTGTTGGGTGTTACATGCATGTGTGTGTGTGTGGCTGTGGTGCAAGTTTGCGTGTGTGTGTGGCTTTGGTGCAAGTTTGCATCTGTATGTGTGTGCGTGTGTGTGTGTGCTTGTGCGTGTGTGTGAAGGGAGGGTAAGAAGGTTTAAAAAACAACGAACGCACAACCGTTCAACAAAGTAAAATGGAACAATAAGTAAAAAACAACAACAACAAAAAAAACTATGATTAGGGCCGGTATCTCTAATTGTGTTGCTCGGTTTGCTTGTATTTAATCCCAGTCTCTGCCTTGCCTTCATTAACAATGGATGAATTAATTAGAGAAGCTTCATAGGATTTCTGCACAGTGAAGCGAGGAGATAAAACACATTCTCCCTCTTCCCTCCTCTCTCTCTCTCCCTCTCTCTCTTTCTCTCCCTCTCTCTCTCTCTCTCTCTCTCTCTCCCTCCCTCTCTCCCTCTTTCTCTCCCTCTCTCGTTCTCGCTAGCTCTAAACTCTCTGCTCTTAATTGTATTGTTTGCTTGTCGTGTCGATAATAGGATTAATTTCACTATAGATCAGCCGTATTGACGGGCTTGTCAATGTTATTCCATTTCTGTAAGGTGCTAATTATAGGGTGAACAGGGGAAAGCAAATTGCACTGTAACTTGCCTCACTTGCTTTCCAATAAAACAGAAAAGAAAACAACATGAATTCCTTTTTAGTTGCCCTCCGCGGGGAGGTAAATCTGGCCCCGCTATCTCACCGCCTCTCTGCTCACCGGCTAACTGGGGGGCGGGGGGGGGGGGGGGAGGGGGACGGGGGCGGGGGCGGAGGGGGCGGAGAGGCGTGAGACTAGACCTGACGTGTCACCTTTACTTTGAAACGACGTTAACTATTCTGTACCCTTTCTCCTCCGCTGACTGCCACCTTTCATTCCCCCCCCCCCTCTCTCTCTCTCCTTCTTGCCCTCCCCGTTCTCTCGCTTCTTTCCCCTCACACCTCTCTCTCTCTCTCTCTCTCTCTCTCTCATCTGTACCTTCTCTCCTCCTCCTGAGAAAGGGCGAGGGAGGCAGTTCATAAACAATTAACCGGCTGGGTAAGTGATACACTCAAGCGCTAACAGACCTGAAAAACCTTGCGGTATAAATTCTCGTAATTAACCGAGGGGAAGGTTAGCCATTGGCCGTATAAACGTCCTAGCGACACCCCGCAGCCCCTGCGTGCCTCCTCCCGGTGTCGCAAGGCCCGTTCTCTTTTAGGGGCAGGGGGGACGGGGGGGGCGACAGACGACTGCTTGCAGGAGACGAAGACATCTTCCTCGCTGTCGATAATCATTTTGAGAAATCAAGTACGTCATGAGACCAAATTAGGTGAAAAACTGTGTTGGGAAAGTCTGGTATTGATTATACTACTGACACGGCTCTGTGAGTCGAGTCTCGATAAACATTTTTCGAGTCATTTACAACGACGCCCACCGTACCCCCCCCCCCCCTCCCCATTCCTATCCGCTTTACCTCCACCCGACACGGCGCTCCTTCACTCTCTCGTCCTCCGGTGCAGTCCTCTAATGAACTGAAAGGTCAGAGCGCTAATAAAACTATTAGCAGAAATGAATCTCTCAGATGTGTTAATGCACTTTTAATTCCTGTTAGCAAATTTCATCCCCCCAGCAGTTTGCT
>CM059292.1:10100000-10102500 GCA_030340665.1 Neosalanx taihuensis
GACAAATGGGTCCAGGGCAATGACAGAGTGCCAGGCCTACAAATCACCACCCGCCGACCGGCCGGCCAAGCCCGGCTCGTCCACTGCCTCCTCCTCCCTCCCCCTCCCACCCCCCCCATCCCTCCCTTCTCCTCTCCTCTTCCCCCCCCCGCCCCCCCCAACCTTGGCCCTCCATTAGTCATGTGCGTGCCGCGCAGCAGCCGGCAGCCGTAATTAGACAAGGACAAATCGGCGGGCGCGGATACGACGGGCTGCTCAGGCCGCTAAATAAGGCCCCGTTACCATACCGACCGCTGGACGGCGAGGAGGGCAGCGGAAGGAGGGTTGGAGGACGGCGGGGGGAGGTGTGGGAGGGGAGGAGTGGGGGAGAGGCGCGGTGTCCGTCCACACCGTACCCCCGTAACCCCCCCGAACACCCCCCCCCCCCTCCTCCTCCTGTCCTGGGACCTGGCAACTCATTTGTTATCCTGCAGGCCCCTGCAGGCCCCTGGCTCTCAACCTCTACCCCCAATACCATCACCCCTGCCCAGTCCCACGTGGGATGCGTTCCAGGATTGCTAGGATCCCATCACAGTGAGGAGTGATCCCCGATGGTGCAGCCCCACAAACCAGCCCCCCTCTGCAGCCTGACATGACAGGGGACAGGGGAAAAACTCAGGACGCAAACGCATCATTAGTGCTGGAACCCCAAAACATCCCCAAAACGTCCCAAAACATCCCAAAACATCCTTAAAACATCCCAAAACATCCCTAAAATATCCCCCAAAACATCCTTAAAACCTTCCCCAAAACGTCCCAAACGTCCCCAAAACATCCCCAAAACATTCCGCACATTTTAGAAGGACTGAGCTGTTCCTTCTCTTAAGAGCGTGAAAAGAGGTTTGGCTAAAAGCTCTTATAGCTCTTCCCTTTGCACTTATTGGTTCTCACAATGTATGTTTCATAATCTATAAACCCGCTGTGTTCGGGGTCTATCACGTCGCTATGCTCAGTGAACGACGCCCTTTTGTAAAGCTCTCTCTCGTAAGTCGCTTTGGATAAAAGCGTCTGCTAAATGAATAAATGTAGATGTGAAGAGGTGACAATGTTTGTCTAAGTCTGTAAGTAAACCGGCCTCGGAGGTCTTGTCTCGATATCGTTTCAGGAAACTGGAGGAATCCAAACCCACCGAACGACCGAGCGCAAACCCCTCTGATCATGTTACACCAAGAGAACCAGACCCCCCAAAGCCCCTCCACCTCTCCCCTGCAGCCTGGCCGCAGCCAGACCACTACGTCATTTGTTTTTGCGGTTGTCAAACAGACTCTAAAATAAATAAATTAAGCAACTAAAGAGTTTGCAGAGCAATAAAGAGGTTTCAGGGTACATTAGGCGTAACCTTAGAGGGGTGGAATTAGCGAAAAACGAGAGGCCGTCGAATCGGGTTACACACGGGAGGAGGAACCGGCGATCAACCAAATCTAAACGGCAGCCCGTACGAGAGGGGAGCAGGAGCAATCCACAAAGGATCATGGGTAACGATTGTTTTGGCCAGGTCGGGACTGTACCTCACTCCTTGGGTGTCAGGGGGTCGACAAGGGAGCTGACCGCCGCATGTGTGCATTGCACGCACGCACACACACACGCACACACGCACAAACACGGACACATGCTCACACACCAAAACGCTCCAGCAGAGCGGACCGTATTGATCTCCCCCCCCCCCCCTAATTTCGTAATTAGTTTTTATCGGATTTCATAATCGTCAACAGGACACATCAAAAGGAACTCTAAACCCCAGCAAAACTCTAAACCCCAGCAAGAATTTCTGCCCTCCTAAACATAATTTTTGGGGGAAGAAGGGGGGGGGGGGGTTGTTTTTTTTTCATTTAGTTTTCAGTTTTTTCGCCCTTCAAACTGCGAAAATGAAGCTGTATATTCAATTTTTGGTCCCCCAGCTGCGAGAGCAAACGCGCCCCCCCCCCCCCCCCCCGCACCCCCCCCCCCCCCGCACCCCACCCACAGCAGACAGCTCAGCGCGGACAGCCAGCGCTGCACAAACACACCCCGCTTCTCCCATGTGCAGTAAGTGATGTTTAGCATCGCACATTTTCTGCATGATCTGCTGCTATTTGTCACACTCCTACTCTTCCCCCCCCCCCCCCCCCTTCCCCCCCTCCCCCCCCCCGACGCCACCGCCGCGCCACAAGTGGCGCTTGTTCAACTTCACAGGAGCCCGGGGGAGTCCGCCCGGAGGGGCGGGGAGGCGGCCCACAGCACTTCTTCGTGAGATGTACTTTCGTACACGCAGGTTCAAAAATAAAAGATGCATCAAACTGTCGTTACAAATGCCGGGAACTCAAATCTGTGGATGTGCTCCGACTGGGGGGGGGGGGGGGGGGGGGGGGGGGGGGGATGGGGGGTGAGTTGGGACCGTGGGTCGCTGTACAGTTAGTTCCCGAACTAAAAATGACTCGCTTACGGCAAAATGCATAGGTTCTGTCACATGGCCTAGCAAGCC